>JADMLD010000731.1:0-88843 GCA_017589585.1 Phylloscopus whistleri | reverse complement strand
AGCTGAGACAAGAGAGGAAAAGTCCTCAAGAGCAGCAGAATCTGCAGGGGCTGTTGACATTTACCTCTGCTCCTGTGGCAGTGTCCATGGCTCTACAAACATCTCCAAAACTCCTAGAAACAGAACAGCAGCAAAGAAAGGAGAAGCCATTTAGATCTTGGAGGGAAAGCCATCCCAGACAGGAGATCTCTGCTGTAAATGCCTCAAAGCTGCAGCATGCAGGAGGGGTCTGCCAGAAGGCAGATGATGCATTTTCCTCTCAAGTGCATGGGCACTGGGCCTGTTCCTGCAGCACTGGGCTTTACTGCCTCAGCTCAAAAGGCCATTCATCTTGGATGAATGGATTCTTCCTCTTGGATTTCAGTTTCTAAACTGGGCAGTTTTTAGCCTGACCTCCGACAATTTCCTTCAGCAAAACTCTTGGGAAGAAATGTTCCTGAGAACTGTTATCTCACTGCTGTGACAGGGGACAGCTTGCTGTTTCTGGCAGTGAAATGGAAGTGTCTTGGACAATGCCTTCTGAGCACACTTCCAAATTCTGGCCGGCACTGAGAGATGGGGCAGCCGAACCCCAGTGTCTGAGGATGTTTGCAGCTTGCCTGGCTTCACACTTGAGAGATATTCCAGCAGCAAATCACCTGCCCCATGGCTGTGTAGAAGGAACTGTGCTTGGACTCACCCCCTGCCAAGATGTTCCTGTTCAAAGTATTTCCTCTGGGGATTTTCCTTGGTCACCACTTTCCCTGGGGAAAACAAAATGCAAGATGCTCACTTGAAAGCACAGATCCCACCAGCCAAGAGCCCCACTGCCTGGGGCTCTGACTTCTTTGTGGTCAGCTGCATAACAAAAAGCTGCCAAGCCCAAGCAGGAGCACTGACAAGCAATGGGAAGAAGGCACAGCCAGAGCCAGCCCCTTCCAAGCTGGTGCCCATTCAGGACACAACAGGATTGGCTTTGGGATCAGACACACCCAGGTGCAGATCAATGCCCTTTTTGTGCCAACACCTGCTGGTAGACAGAGAGTCAGCTGGGCTCTGTTCTCAGCCCCACCAGGTCTTGTCTGAGAGCACAGCACTGGCAGCTGTTCTGGGCAGGAAGCAGATTCAATGACTTGTGCTGCAGAATCACCCAGGGCTTGATGTGTTTTCCTCCAGACTGATCTGAGCAGGGCTTGGGCCAATGGGTAGGATTGTAACAGTCATGGGAATGAGTGGGAATCAGGGATGAAAAAGTGCCCTGGATCTGAGGAATATCCAGCAGCGGGCTGGAGGCTCGCTCCTGAGAAATGCCTACAGTGCAGTTTTATCTGATCATGGCACAGCAATGTGTCTCTTGGACACATCTTTATAAGAACAAAACTGGGATATTAAATACAGATTGTTGTCAAAGCATCTGTTTTTTCATTGGGGGCACAAAAGACACCTCTTGCTCTCTGTTTCTGCTGTCACCTGATATTCTTTCAAAGGAGTTCTCACTGACAAAAATAAAATATTCTCATTAAAAAAGCTGTAGATGCAGTAGTGGTAGTAAGAAGAGTCATAAAATGACACCAGTAAAACACATGGGGCAGAAGATCACCTTCAGGATGGAGAAAAACACTCTACCCAAAAAAAATCCAGGAAAAACCCCAAACTAAAAACAAAACCACAACCAAAAGACAAAGTGCCCAAACCAATCAATTTCTGTGAAGTCTTTTTGCTCTGATGATGGGTGAGAAGTCAGGAGTCTAAGGAGAATTTAGGAAGCTAACCATCCAGTTTGGCCACTAGCACACAGGACTTGCCCAGATCATTTGCTAGGTCACAGCCTTGTGCTGATGCCAGAACAATCCCTGCTTCTGCCTGTAGCAGATAGGGAAGCTCAGGCAAACCCAAGCCCGTCCAAGCTGCCCTCAGAGGCAGCAGGAACAGCCAGAGCACTCTCTTGCTGCCTTGGAGCCCAGCATTTCCTCTGGGGACTCCTCAATGTCCCTGTGACACCAAACTGAGGAGGATTGTTTGGTGCAGCTCTGCTGACACGTGCACACCATGCACTGTCCCTCAGAGAAGAAAGACACCAGACGTACTCAGGAGCTCCAGGCACTTGTCCTCCATCTGCTGTTGCTGAGCAGCAGCTCTGTCAGGCTGGAGATGAACAAACTGCCCGGGCTCCCCTTCTTAGCTTGGGCAGCAAAGGCTCCTTTAGGTGACACTGCTGCAGCTGCTGCAGCAGGTTCAATAGAAGAGCCTGTGTAGATCTGAGACAAGAAAGGAGTTTGTGTCAGAAAAGTGGCTGGCAGAGATGAGCCCCAGATCCCATTGCAAATGCAAGCCCTTAGGGAGATGCTGTCAGCCACATGCAGGGCTCTGCCATGGGTTTTTCCTGATGTCCACTTCTCAAACTGGATGGGTCAAACCCAAAGGCTGGTTTTACTCCAGTTCATGGCCAGATTCATTTTCCACTTTCTCCAAAATCCATTTTCATGGATTTTCTGAAGGGTGGCTGCCAAAATGACCATTCCACTTTCTCCCAGGGCCTCTCTCCCCCCCCTCCAAGGCTGCAGACACACTTGCAGGTGCTTGTTCAAATGTTCTACCCTCCTCCCATGAGTCTTCTTTTCCTCCACCATCTTCAGAACAGGCTCAACTGGCAGCACTTCTCCTTGGGACAGTTCCTGTGCCTCACAGGAATCTTGGGGCTCCTCATTGCCAGTCCCTTGCTGGAAATCTTTGCAGGCTGCCAGGCCAGATGTCCACACACCCACCTCAAGTCAAAGAGAGCAAAGCAGTCAGAGAGTACAGCTTGTCCCTGTCAGCCCAGAGTCACGGACTGTGAGGAAAAGGAGAGCACCACTTTGGTGACTGCAGTGGCTATCGCTCTTTCACTCACTTGTTTCTCTAGAGCCTCTGGCTTCTCAAGGAGGAGAAGAATTTTCTCTTGTCTTTCTCTTTGAATTTTCATTTCTTCCTCCAGCCTCTCGTGCATTGCCTTGATCCTAGCCTCAGTTTTCTGTAGCTCTTCCTGCAGCTTCTCGCCAAGGTTCTTCTCCGTTGCCTTGATCCCAGCCTGAATTTTCTGCAGCTGTGACTGCAGCTTCTCACCCAAGTTCTGTATAGAAAGAGAGGGAGAAACTTGGATGAGTGAAGTGGCTGCCACTCTTCCACTCACCTGCTCCTGTTGATCGGGCCTCTGTTGATGGTGATTCTGGTGATCTTGAGTTCTTCTGAAGTCACTGGTGTTCTCTTCTTCCCTGCCATGATGTTCTGTAGACACAAATACAGAGCAAGTGACTGGGAGCTGCCATCAGGCTCAGCTTTTCTTCTTTCAGCCTCCAAATCACATTCATTCAGCCACTTCTTTCTGCTTCCCCTCCCACCTCTGCTTCCACTGCAACTCTGCCTGCAGAGGCAAAAGAACAACCTGGCAACAAAGGCACCAAAATCCCTGACTTCAAGCAGCAACTCCACGTCCCCAGGCTGTCTCTCAAATGCTGCCAGGTAAGCACACCCAAGAAGCTCAGGGACAAACCACCCCAAAGAGCTGGTGTTGTCAGATCAGTATCTTTGGTGCCTGGAGCTGCTTGGCAAGTCTGTGCAGGGGGACAGGTGTCTCCAGACCACAGTGTCCCCTGCGTATCCGACCAGGTGAGCGCAGGGTCTTTGACCTGATCCCTCCTCTGCAGACAGGGAGCCTTCCTGCTTCAGGCTGGCCCCTCTCAGAATCCAGCCAGCTGGGGCCTGAACATGACAGGTCAAAGCCCATTGTCCAGGTGTCACTGGATGAGGGGAATGGCTGGGTCCTGGCAGGACTGCAGCACTCAGCATCCTCAGCCACCAACAGCAAGAGCTGGCTGCTCAGAAACTTGCAGCTCTGCCTTGCACTAAAGACAGCACCCTCCAGAAGTGGCACTTACTGTCCTGGAAAGTTCTGGCTGTGGTGTGACCACAGCTGGAGGATTGTGGTCATTTGGCTCCTCTTGGGCCTCTTCTGCAGGAGCAGAGAGAGCCAGAGGAGAGTCTGCTCTTGGTTCTGTGCTCTGTGGACAGACAGGAGCGTGAGGCACAGGCCAGGACCTATCATTTATAACCTTATTTCTATTCAGCTCTACAACCAGCTCACTAAGCACAAATCATCAGCTTTGATAGCAATGGGATTCTAAGTCACTCAGAGTCAATTCAAATGGGCTGATTCAAGTGTACTGCTAATTGCTCTGAAGTAGATATTCCCCCTGGCTACTATGAGGAAACAACGTTCTCTCTGCAGAACTGGGATTTTAGTTCTTTTCAAGCTCTGAAATGGGAAATTAGGAAATAGCCAGGGATGCCTTTGCTCTTGCTAGTGCAGACATGGAAATGAATTTTCTCTCAGCCTACTCAGCTGGCCTTCTACACTCTACTGCCACAGGCCAAGCTCACGGCTTGCTTCACAATTCTTAAACAGCAGGAACATCAAATGTTCCTTTCTCACTCACCTCAGGATCGGCACCTCTGAACACACGGCTCAGGTGACCTGCAGTGGGCAAGGGAAAATGAACCACATTCTTGGAGAAAACTGCAGAGAAGCTGAGCATTTTTGGAAGGTGTCCCAAGAAGGTCTCCCAGTCTACATTTTCCAAGTTGTCCTGCTTGCCCCAGCAAAGGGAGGAAATGACAGACTCTGCTGCCACAGATTCTGCCATGGAGGAACACAACCCCTGCAGGTTCCCTTGCAATGCTGCCTGCAGAGCCCTGGCTACAGACACTCCCTTTTTAGCTGAACCTGTTGCCAGGAGCTTTACCCAAGTGCCATCCAAATGGTCTTCCTGTTTCTAAAGCAACTCAGTCACTAAGAAGGAGCAGGAAGACATACAAAAGCCAGGTGAGGTTCCAGCCAGGGAAAAGCTCTACTTACGTGTCAGGTGAGTCATGAAATAGCTGGTGTAAGCAACGCCATAAACTGTGCAAACTGCAGCAGCGAGTGGCCCAATCATTGTGGCAACTGCTGTGCACGTTTGCAGGCTGTGCTCTAACCCTATGCTCTAAAACTATGCTGGAACGCTATGGCCTAACACTATGCTGTAACACTATACTCTAAACCTATGCTATAACACTATGCTCTAACCCTATGTTCTAACACTATCCTCTAACACTATCCTCTAACACTATACTCTAACACTATACTCTAACTCTATGCTCTAACACTACACTCTAACACTACACTTGAAGAAAAAACCAGGTTGGTGTCAGCGTGCAGCTGCCCACTGACAAAAACCTCAAGCAGGAGGGTGACCTCCTGCCCTGAGCAAACCCGAGAGCTGCTCTGCCACCACTGAGGCCGGGCGTGCACCAAGGCAACCTTGTGATGTCAGCACGAGGACGTGGCAACCGTGCCCTGACATCACAAAGGAAACGCTCTGCCCTGCTCTGTGAATATGCAGATGGATAGATTGATGTTTATATAGGGCTAGGCTGCATTTTGACCTCTTTCCCCTCGGGCTGCCTTTTTCACCTCTTGTTTTTCCCCCTGTGCCCCTGTGTCCCTGTCCCTGTGCTGGGTCCGAGCTGGCGGCCGGGCCAGGCGGAGCAGCAGTTCCAGCCCCGGGTGTCCCTGAGCGCTGGGAGCTGCCGGTGGCCCAGGCCCTTCCCCTGAGAGCTGCTGAAGGACGGTGTTGGACAGAGGGGGCTGAGGGCTGAGCAGGGGGGGCGGTGACGCTGCAGGGACAGTGACCTTGAGGTGCTTGGGGGCACTGAGGGCTGTGGGGGAGCAAGAGGACGAGGGTGGCACGGAGGTGACAGGGCAGTGGCACAGGCTGAGGGGGGTGGTGGGTCTAAGGGGACAGGATGGGTCAGAAGGGATTGAGTGGGGGAGAGGACTGTGGGGGCTGAAGAAACTGAAGGGGCCAGGGCTTTGCGAGGGGACGGTGGGGCTGAGGGGATGGAGGGGCCAGCAGGGAGCACAGAGGGCTCTGGGACTGCAGCTCTGCCGCAGGCCTTGGAAGCAATTCCAGAGCCTCCACTTTTGCACAGCTGCCCTGCAGACCCTGAGGACAGCAGAGACTGACAGGAGGCAGCAGGAGAAGCTGAGGGCCACCAGCTCCAGCAGTGACCAGGGAGCTGCTGCTGCTGCTGCTGCCAGCCGAGAGGCCGGGTGAGGCCGCAGGGCCGGTGGGGCAGGGGGGGGTGAGGGTGGCGTGGGCTTTGGCCGTGGGCAGTGCCCGGCTGGGCAGGAGCAGGTTCTTGGTTTGAAGTTCCCTGGAGGAACTCCCAGGGCAGTTGCTGCCAGGATCAGCAGCAGCAGAAGGCAGCAGGATCTGCTCCTTTTCCTGGCTCTGTGTGCAGCTCCCAGGCTGTGATGGCCCCTGCTCCCACAGAGCCCTTGCCCATGGAGGCTGCAGGGTAAAAGCAATCCCATGGCCAAGAGAGGCTTGGCAGCTGAAGTCCACTGCCCTTGTATTTTGGGCTTGAATGGCTCTCATGCCAAAGCACAGCAGGTAACCAGGGCTTTGGGAGGCAGAGTCTTTCGAGGGAAAGAGAGTTCAGGCACTCACATGCCTGAGACTCCTTCAGCTCTCTGCTTTTGTAGAATGAGAAAGAAGCAAGCTGGGCAGAGAGAGGCACATGCAGTCCTTGGAAAAAATATGGTGCCTCACAAGTGCTGTGGGAGAAGAAAAATAGGGAGCAACCTTGCCTTGTTTCCATAGCTTGTGTCTTCTGCAGAGGAGACAATGGTGGACAGGAGGGGAGGGGAGGGATAACTGTGATAACCCAGTCTGCCTGGCTGTGTACTGACAGACTCTGTAGCAGTCAGCATTGTAGGAAATGCCAGATTGTTATTTAGCACCATGACACGCTGCTGCTTCATTGCAAAACTGCCTCAGCCTGGAGAAAATCAGCTGAATTTATTGTCAGTTGAAGTAGATGTGGTGAGAAACAGGGACACGGATTAAAACAGGTTTTCTAACCTCGTCACCAGAGGGAATTTTGTGTTGCGTTTTCTTCATTGTATGCACAACCTTTTTGAGTTGTTCTGTATCCTTCAGGGAGGTATCCACTGGTGACCAAAAAATAAAAGGGGGGTCATGGCATTCCTTCTCTTTTAACACATATTTGCACTAAGCTGTAGTTAAATCAGTAAGGCAAAGGATAGATTTTCTTTAGTCATGCAGTGTGGAATAAATACTTAAACTCCCTTCTAACTATTAGAAAATGGGTGAGTAAATGAAATTACACTGGAGGAAGGGACCAGAAGCTTGGAAAAGGATGAAATACATCTGAATTCCAAATGAAATCTATTTCATTGATTTATTTAGTACTAGTCTATTCTTACAAACAAAAACATGTTTCTGAGCTGAAGCTGCTCACACCCTGGAAAGATTTTTCTGTTGCTGTATTATTTAAAGGATGCCCACAGGCTGTGGAGCAGCCCGGCTCTCTGCCCCTCTGCCCACGGGGGTTCAGCACTCCCAGCTCCCCCAGGAGCCACAGGAGGGCTGGGAGAAGGGCAGGCGTCCTCAGAAGTGACACCACCACTGCACTGTTCTGTTCTCGCTGCTCTGCTCCTGCAGAGCCTCGGGATGGCCAAATCCCCCCAGGCTGCACATTCCACAGCAGGGCCACCATTCCCTGGGGAGCAGCCCATGCCCAGTTTGGCTCTGGGATGGGTGATCAGTCCTGTCCCAGGAAGAGGCACCCAGGGCCGGGCTGCTGCCACTTCCTGCTCCAAGTGCCTCCTTCCAGCCGGGCTCTGGGGCTGCTGAGGCTGCTCTGGGCTCTGCCAGGGCTCTGCTGGGCCTCAGCTCTGGGCCACGCTGGGCCTGCTCCCCATCACATTGCTCCAGGCACCTGAATCACCCTGGGAAAGAAGGGAAACTTGCAAGGGAGTTGAGGTTTAATAGAGTTTTTATTCAAAAAATCCTAACTAGCACAACAAAAAGCTGTCCTCAAGTGCTGCATCTCCACTGCACCCACGTGTCCTGCCTCCTCCGTGCCAGCTCTTCCTCTCCAGTTGCTCCTCACAGGCCACGAGGAGCCAGCAAAGACCTGTGCAGGCACCATGGACAGGTTTTAAATGCTAAGTTCAATTTTTCTTCAACTAGTTAATTTGGTAGTAGAATTAACCTTTCCTCAAAAAATAACCCCTGCTTGCCCATTTTTAAAACACTCACATAGTGTGAATTTGCCTTTCATGTATGTGTTATGTTTACCTGAAAAATGTTTTGAAGAGAAAAAAAACATTTACTATTTTTATGTCTTTCAGTATTCAAAAGGAAATCTGGCTGGCTTTGTTTTCTTCTGTTACTACAGGCTTCAGACCCATTACTTGCAGTCTAATTGAAGATGTGTTTCATGGCATAGAACAGAAGAATCTACCACAGAGAATGAAGGGTAACAGTTTAAAATTAATCTTACTTGGATTATTACTTGTGGTCCTTATCAAAACCCTTTCCAAGGGCTGGGTTTTCAAGCTGGAGGATGAAGTACAGGGAGTTTCTCTGGGTAATGCTGTAGCCCCATCTCACCAGAAGCAGAAACGGGCCAGCATCCGGCATTTTGAGTGTGAATTTGGGGTCCTGGCCTTGCCCCAAAGGAGAGGCAGGATGTTCCCTGCAATGTCTGCAGGGAGCAGACAGAACAGATGGGGAAGTGTTTGCAGGGCCTCTGGGAGGGAATATTGGGGTTCCTGTCAGCAGGATCCTTTTGTAGCTTCAGGCTGGGGTTGGCAGCAATTCCATCTGCAGCTTCCATGTGCTGCTCCAGCAGCTGCTGCTGGGGACCCTGAGGGAAGAGGCCACGGGAGGGATGGAAATGCTGCATGGACAGCAGCAGCCAGGGCCAGGAATGAGCTTTGCCCTCCTGGCTGGGGAAATGAGGCTCCTTTGGTGCAAGAGGAGGCAAAGGCAAAATCAATTTCAACCGTTCAAAGAAAACTGTAGAAAATTTGAAGCCTCTCAAAATGTCACACACGTTCATCTGTTAGCTCTTCAGTGTCTGTTCTTGTAAAAAGCCTTTCCAGTTTTCACTTGGATCTGAGATTCCAGGGCCCACAGTTGGGCTTCAGAGTTCAAATGATTTTTATTTTCTACTTTTTTAAACAGAGCTCTGAATTGGGCACCTCTTGCCGTTTTTTCTGCTCAGAACCTTGAAAACGGTTCTGTGCTCCTGTGAGCCACATCTTGAAGAATGGTTGGCAATCACAGAATCCTCTGGGAAAGCACTTGGTTCACTTCAGGGCCAGGCTGGAAAACTCAGCCTGAGGAAAGAACTGTTCCAGATGCCTCTGTCCATGCCCAGCTCCTCACAGCCGAGTCCCTGAACACTCGGGGTGTTTTACAGGCATTTCTTTTCCCCTCCTGTTCACTTGGAGGTGATTTTGGAATCCTTTAGAGAAAGATCTGACCAGCCCCTGCCCCCATTCCATTTTATTCTCTCCACTTTGGAGCTGGCCTGCTGGGTTTGACATGGAAATTGATGGCGTCTCCCTGTTTTTCCCTCCAGCTGTCAATTTTAACTTGTAGGAAACACTGCAAATGGTCTTGTTTATCTGGTGGGGAAGATGGGAGGTGGAGAGAGTTAACAGGATTTGTTTTCATGAACCTTGTGATAATAAAGAAAAATTAGGTTTGTTATTTTGGTGTGGTGCTGTGATTTGGGGGTTTATTTCTTCTTGTTGTTATTATTTATTAGTATTTCTTTTCATTGTTAAGACTTTAATATCCTAGACATTATTAACAATGGCTGGATGTCACTCACTGGGAAAATTCCCTCTTTCTCCCACTGGGATTAAACTGGACGATCTAGCTCAAGTTGCCAGTGGATTCTAAAGATGGAAAATCCCATTCATGGTGGATTTGGTGTGGTTTGGAGCTGGGGAAGGGTCCCATCCTCTCCCAGAGGTGCCTCAAGCCTCCTTTGCCACCACATCTGTTTGTGGCCCCTCACGGCTGCCCTGCCCTGGGGACATGGTGGGACACCCGTCCTTGTCAGGGCTGAGGCTCCTCATGGCCCATCACAACCCCACATTGCCCCTCACAGCCCCTCACGGCCCCTCACAGCCCCTCACGGCCCCTCACAGCCCCTCACAGCCCCTCACGGCCCCTCACAGCTCCTCATTGCCCCTCACAGACCCTCATGGCCCCTCACAGCCCCAGGCATTGGGCTCCTCTCAAAGGAGAAGGGGTCGGGCCCTGCTTGTTCTCCTTTCATTTCGGTCCCTTCACAGCCACGAGTAAAGAAAGGCTGAAATGGAGCCTTTCCCCAGCGTTTCCCTCGGGGTTAATTGCGGCTGAAGCTCCGTGCTGGCGCTGGCCCGAGCACCAACATCCCCGCAGCCCCCAGGCCTTTGCTGTCCCCCCGTGCCCGTTCCCTGTCCCCGAGTCCCGCCCGGCCCTGGCAGCAGCAGCAGCCGCAGCGCAGCAGCGCCGGCCCGGCCCAGCCGGGGCTCCCGGGCAGGAGCAGCAGCAGCGCCGGCCCCTTCCCACTGCTCCTGCCTCGGCTTCCAAGGGGCTTTTCCAGATGAATCCTGGAGTCGAGCAACCATCACCCACAAACAGCCCGGATTCCTCAGGGCCCGGCTGTGCTGCCCTGACCCAGCCTCCAGAGAAAGAAAGGGTCGGGTTCCAGCGCTGCTTTCAGCACTGTTTTACTCACCCCGAGGTGACAGCAGGAGGCTGCTGCTGCCTTTGCCTTGGCAATTGGAGATCCTGGCTGCTCTTGCCCCTCTTCTGCTTGCCATTTGAATTATATCTGTAAAGCTGCAATTGCCTTTTTTCATCAGTGCCATGCAGAGTGCTTTCATGACAGGAAACCCTGGCATCATGAGTAGCAGATCTCCAAATGTTCCCAAGTCCCTGAGCACGAAGTTGAGGAGAATTAAAGCCACACAGGCCACATTTGCAGCACTCAAACACAGCCCTGTTGCTGGTGCTGCTGAAATAGAATCCACTGACAGAGGCCATCACAGAAATTGCCTCTGGAGTGTCAAATAAAATGAAAAAATCCAGCAGGAGAAAGAGAAACCAGAACTTCTCACCTCACTTCACTGCTTCCTCCGAGCAGCAGCAGAAAGTGGAGATGCCCAGAGGTATTTCCAGCTGCTGCTGATCCCAGTTGGAGCCCAGGCTGCTGCCCAGTCCCAGCAGAACCTGAGCCCAGCCCGGGGAGCTCCCGCAGTGTCGGGAGCTCAGCGCACGCGGGGCCAGGCCCAGAGCCCCGGGCACGGCCGCCGATTGCGGGGCAGCGGCGCAGGCGGAATGTCCTGCGGCCCAAACCTCCTGCTCCTGCCACACAGCGCCCATCGTTCTGCCCCTCCTCCTCCTCCTCTCCCAGCACGGCACCAATTCCAGCTCGGAGGAGGCTTCCCCAGAGAGGGCTCAGGCTCCTGCTTCAGCCTGAGTGTCCCTGCAGAGGAACAGGGGATCTTTCAGGCTGTTTCACAAACTCAGACCTCTCATTTCATGAGGCATCTGGGATGAAAATGGCCTTCTTCAGAAAGACAAAAGCAGAGGGAATGGATTAGAAATTATTAGAAAAAATGACACTTCTTACAGACATAGTTCACCAAGTCATTCTCCTTTTGCATTTCTCCTTTTCAGATTCTTTCAGTCATCTACTGAGAGGTCCAGCTTGTTCTGGCGCTTATCATGAACTGATTGTGCTCTTGATTTAGATCAGTGCATGCGATGTAGAATCATCTAAACTGCACACAGAAACAAACTCCCTTTGTCAGCCCATTTTCATGTTCTAGATCACTTTCCAGATCCATGGGCATGTTGGAATGATTAGCACACAACTCTCCACTTCTGCCTGCAGGCTCTGGAGATTCTTTCTCTGCATTCAGCCAGGCGTGTATTCTCTAACAATTCCTGGTAATGTATCGTGTTTTCTTAGGGTAGAACCAGAATAATGAAAACCTTAGCAATGGCACAACTGCCCAGTCCACAAGGAAAAGAAAGAACAAGCTGTCAAGTTCTCCAAACATTTGTCCTCCTTTGCTGCAAGACTTCTGCTGCACACATGGTGTGGAAAGCCAAGAGAAGCTGCACTTGGTGGCACATCTTGTGACAGAAGCTGCACCTCGTTCTCCAGGAAAGGTTCTTGAAAAGAGCAGACAGGACTGTGGAGAAGATCCCTGGAAAACCAAAACAGCTTTCCAGAAGTGAAATAAAAATGGAAGGAAACAATCCATGATGTTTTCCTCTATTTATTTCTATGCTCCCCTTTTCCATGTTGAACTACTTCTCCATCCCACTAATTCCAAATGGATCTCATCTCTAAGACCAATGACTTGGCCAGTTTTAGACACTCTAAAATACCCTGAGCTACACAGAGTTTGCCTTTCCCTGTTTTTGTTGGAAAGCAATGCTGGAGACACAAGTGCAGTGCTTGGGCCAGGTACAAATTCTGCATTCAGGGAATGTGCTGTGACCGTGTCTGAGCCTCAGCAGGGACAATGCACAGCAGCGACCAAGGGGATTCCTGTGCCACAGCGCAGGAGTCAAGACTCTGGGTCTTGGCTGAACACGGCAAAGTTCCCGTGTTTGGACAGGCTCAGGGGCTGCCCCCGGGGAGCGCGAGGCTCGGCGCGGGGCCGAGCGGGCAACGGACAAACGGACACGGGGACAAACGGCCCCGGGGCTTCAGTTGCAGCGGCAGCAGCGGCAGCAGCGGCAGCAGCGGCAGCAGCAGCAGCAGCAAAAGCAGCGGCAGCAGCAAAAGCAGCGACTTTGTGGACTCCCTCCTGTTTCTCCTCTCCCTTTCCCGCTGTCCCGCATCTTCTCCCGCAGTCCCGCACCCTCTCCCGGTCTCCCTTTCCCGGTGACCCCTCCTCTCCCAGTCTCTCTCTCCCGTGCCTGGCCGGGCCATGCCCCCGGCCCGTCCCCGGCCCCGGGCGGGGCTGCCCCGTCCCCGGCCCCGGGCGTCCCGCCGCGGTCTCGCCTCCGCCCGGCTCTGGCCGTCCTGGCTGTGGCGCTGCTGGGCGGGCATCAGTGCCTGGAGCTGGGGTGGCATCGCCGCCCTTTGGCTGCGCCTGTGCCGAGCCTGGCCCCGACCCCGACCGCGACCCCGGCCCCGGCCTCGGCCCCAGCTCCGGCCCCAGCCCCAGCTCCGGCCCCGACCCCGGCTCCAGCCCCAGCTCCAGTTCCAGCTCCAGCTCCGGCCTCAGCTCCGGCCCCGACCTCGGCCCCGGCTCTTCCCGGAGCCCCCGGAGGACACACGCGGCGCGGCCGCTCCCGCCGCCTCCTCTGCGGCTTCCCCGGCCCGAGCTCCGCCGCTCGGCAGCGCGGCCGCCGGCCCCGAGCCGCCGCTGTCCCGTTCCGAGCAGCGAACGCCGGGGGATGCCCGGCCCGGGGCGGTCGAGGGGCGCTCGGGGGCCGTTCCTGGCCCCGGGCCGAGCGCTGACAGCCGCGTCTCGCCTGCAGGGAAGGCGCAGCAGGGCCTCAGAGAGCGGTACCGGCTGGGTTCGCTGCTGGGGCACGGCGGCTTCGGCAGCGTCTTCGCGGGGACGCGGCTCTCGGACGGCGCCCCGGTGAGCGGCGGGGCCGGCGGCGGGCGCAGGAGGAGGAGGAGGAGGGCGAAGGATGGGGCTGGGCAGGCGGGCAGCGAGCTCAGCCCGCTGCTCCCCTTGGCTTGCAGGTGGCCATCAAAAGGGTGCCACGGAACCGCGTCCGGCACTGGGGCGAGCTGGTGAGTGAGCGGGGCCAGCGGCAGAAGCCGGGGCGTGCCGGGCAGGGATGAGCCGAGGCCCGGCAGGGTGGGAGCTGCCAGGATGCCTCGAGGGAGAGCGGGCGTGGCGCCAGCAGAGGCTGCAGAGCATCCCGGGCTGGGTGAGGGCTTCCCCAGCCCTGGCACGGCATCAGCCCCACTGACGGCATCGTGGTCCTCCCGCAGCCCGACGGCACCAGAGCACCGCTGGAGATCGTGCTGCTGGACAAGGTCTCCACGGGCTTCCCTGGTGTCATCCAGCTGCTGGAGTGGCTTCAGCTCCCCGACGACATCCTCCTGGTCATGGAGCGCCCGGAGCAGTGCCAGGACCTCTCGGATTTCCTGGTGGAGCGGAGGTTCCTGCCCGAGGAGGAGGCGCGGGGGCTGTTCCGCCAGGTCCTGGAAGCCGTGCAGCACTGCACCAGCTGCGGGGTGCTGCACCGCGACATTAAACCAGAGAACATCCTGGTTGACCTGGCCACCGGGCAGCTAAAACTGATTGACTTTGGCTGTGGCACCTACCTGCGAGACACAGCCTACACTCACTTTGCAGGTGAGCCCACGCAGGGTGTGCTCCCAGCTCCAGACATCTCCTGGCCCAGCACCTCACAGCCCAACCTGGGTGTGGCAGGGGATTCTCCCTTTTGCTGCCAGTCATGGCACTGAGTCTTCAGCCGAGTTGCTTTGGAGCAGGAGTGGGTGGGGACTCAGCTTCCAACCCTGCTGGCAGCCTTTCTCTGCCCAGGACTGGGGCTGGGGCAGCCAGCCTGACAGAAACAGCCGTGGGTGGGGGTGGCAGAGAGGGGTGTCCAGAACCTGTGCACCGGCCAGTTTGGTGTGCAGGTGAGAAAGGGCTTGGATCGCTCCACTCACCTGCTTTGCTTTGGGTTCATCATGTTATTTGGGGCAATGCAGGCAGGGAGGAGGAAGGCATGGTTTTACCCAAGTACTGAGTGGGTTTTTCCTTGTCATGGTCGAGCCTTGCCAGGGATTCTGCTGCCCTCTTCCAACACCAGGGGCTTCTTTTCCAGCCCAAGTTTGTACACAAGTCCCAGGTGCTGGCCAGAGGGCAGAGGGTCACACCACGTGCCACTGGGGCAGCCCCCACATACCCAGGGATGCTGGGGCCAGACTCTGGGAGCAGCAGCTCTGATCCCCCTGATGAACTCCACCTGTATTCCATAGGAACACCATCATACAGCCCCCCAGAATGGACCCAGTTGGGCTGGTACTATGGCAAGCCAGCCACCATCTGGTCCCTGGGCATCCTGCTGCACCAGATGGTCTGCGGGGAGCACCCTTTCAGGAGGGGCCAGAACATCAGCTGGGACCATCAGCTCTCGCTGCCACAACGGCTCTCTCCAGGTGGGTCCTCATCTCTGGGCACGGGGGCAATACCAGTGCTGGGAGACAGCAGCGGGCTCGTGAGCAGCCAGCTCTGGCAGCTGCTGAGGAGGTGGCACATGTCCTGCTCTCCTGCTCTCCTCCAAAACAGCGAGTTGATGGGAAAGTTCAGGCCCAGCTCTGAGCACATGCAGCATGGCCTGGGCATGGGAACAGTGGGGCAAAGGCACAGGAGCCTTCTCCAACTGACTGGCGGTTTCTGGTTTCTCTCCCCAGAGTGCCAAAATCTGATCAGGTGGTGTTTATCCATGTACTCCTTGGAAAGACCTTCATTAGAAGAGCTGTTGTGTGATCCTTGGATGCAGGATATCCATCTACCATAGAAGAAGGGAGAGAGCCACAGGGACACTTTGATGCAGGGCCCTGGTGAGTTCCAGCTCCACACAGGCCTTGGCAATCAGAAGCAAAGGGACCCAGACATTTCTGTCCTGCCTGTGTCACTGCACAGGGCTCATCAGATGGGCACAGGCAGCCCTTGTGCTGGAGCTGAGCTGCTCTGCCCAGCACTGGTGGCCACCATCCGAGCTGGTTTGGCTTGTCCTGGTTCACTGACAGCTGGGGCCCTGGGCAGAACCCTGACAGCCTGGTCTCATCCCCCAGGGAAGGAGAAGGAGCCCCTGGAGAGGCTGTAGCAGGTGGGGCTGCTGCTGCTGGAGGCAGTGAGGATGACATCAAGGATGAGAACCTCTTCCTCCACCTGGCCACCACCAAGCTGAAGATGATGGACTTCGATTCTGGCACCTTCTTCAAAGCCAGGCTCCACAGCGAATTTGCAGATGAGTGCACACACAGGGGGATGCTCCCAGATTTGGGCATTGCACAGCCTGGCCAGGAACCAAAGGTTCCCCCCTTTGCTGGGGCTGATGTAACTGATTCTTCAGTGGGCTGCCAAGCTGCTTTTTGGCAGGGCTGGGGCCATGGGCTGGGGTGGGTACAAAATGGGAGTCAGCTCCTGGCCCTGCCAACAGCCCCCACCACCCCCCGTGCCCTGGGCTGGGGCTGGGGCTGGGGCAGCTGGCCCAACACAAACAAACCCCCATGGCAGGGGCAGAGGTGGGACTCCAGAACCTGTCCATGGGCTGCTTTGCTTTGCAGGCCAGGAAGGGCTTGGGCTGCTCCACTCCCCTTGTTTGCTTTGGGATCACTGATATTTTGGGGGGGCAGTGCAGGGAGAAAGGAGAAAGCACAGGCTTCCCTCACCGGTGAGTGGGTTTTCCCCAGCACGTAGGGGTTGGGCCTGCCTCCAGCCCCTGACAGAGATAAGATCTTTGACCTTTTCCCTCGTTTCCCCTTTTTGTCTGTAATCTATTTTCAATAATTTGTTGCTTGTTTTTCTAAAGGAAGTGTTCTAGGTAGTGTCCAGTCTGGATGGGGAAGTGCTTGGGCCCAGTTGTGGCGTGTATGGGCCGTGCCCTTGGAGAAGGCTGAGGACGTGGTTTGGGAGCAGCTTTTCTTCCAGCGGCGGATGGCGTGAGGTGGGTCCCCGTTGTGTTGGCACGGGTGGGATAAGAGCTTTTGGGAGATGGCAGCGAGCACAGCAGCATCCTGCTCTGGGCAGCTGCTGAGGGCTGGATATGCCCTGGCTGGCTGCAGGCTGGGCACATGTCCTGCCCTCCTGCTCTGCCCCCAAAGGCAGCAGTGATTGGGAGCTTTGGGCCCAGCTCTGAGCACGGCCAGCACGGCCTGGGCACCGCGGGCGGCTGGGACAAGGGCACAGGAGCCTTCAGCTGACGGGCGGTTTCTGGGTTCTCTCCTTCCAGCTGGGCTCTGCAGATGCTGAGGCTGCTCTGGGCTCTGCCAGGGCTCTGCTGGGCTCAGCCCCAGGCACGGCTGGGCTTGCTCTGCCTCTGCCCTTGCTCTGACAGCTTTGCACCAGACCAGCCCTTTCCGAGCACAGCGCCTGAGCTTTCTGCTTTTGCAGGTGAGTGAGACTCTCCTGCAGGGCAAGGGGTTGCAGGTAGGGATCCACATCCACTTGGCAAGAACCCAGGTGCTACACAGTCCCAGCTGAATGCCTGGATCTTCACAGGACGTGAAGAGTCTGGCCCACCCTTCATTCCTTTTTGGCTGGAATTGTGCAATTGCCCTTTCTTCCTCCTCCAGAAGTGCTCCAAGTGAGCAGAACCTGGCGAGTGGATGGTGTTCCTGAGGCAGTGCAGTCTGGAGCTGATGGATGAAGAATTGCCCTTCTGCACTTCCAAACCAGAGCAAAGAGCCGTAAGTGGGACTTTGTGTCTTTAAGAAACCCCTGACAATTTCCAAGGGAATATGCAGCTCATTCCCAGGGTGAGAAGGAAGGTCACCATCTAAAGGATTTGGGGTTTGGCAAAGTTTAGATTCCCGATCCTGGCGAGGCACAAAGCAATTTTGTATTGCTTCAACCGCAATTTAAAATAATACTGGAAACAAACTGCAAAATCTTTTTAAAAAGGCTGAGGTCAGAAGGATGGATCCATGCCATCAGCACATTTACAAGTAAATAATTGAGATCTCATTTTAAAAAGATCTCTTTATCCAGAGCTATATTTTTCACTTGGGTTTTGTTTTTATCTTTCACTTTATTTTCTGTGTTTTCTTTTCTTTCCTTTCCTTTTCTTTTTTTTTTTTTTTTTTCTTTAATAGAGAACATGTCCTGCAAAAGGAATGTCCTTTGCTGCTGGTTCCTGTGTGGAGCAGCTCCCTTCCCACTGGCTGAGCCGCTCAGGCAGCTCCTGGCCCTGCAGGGCTGAGGCGTTTCCCCGTTGCTGGGCACAGACTGATGGAGCAGCACTGCTGAACACGGGGACACACAGAGGGAGCAGAAGCAGCTGCCTTTGTCCACCTGAAGCCCCAAGGGCCAAACTCTGAGCAGACAGGGCTGGCAGAGACTGGCAGGCTCCCTGTTTGCTGTGCTGCCCCACTTGTGCTCGGCCCAGCTCTGTGTGAGGGAGAACAAGGGGCAGCTCCCTGCCAGCCCAGAGACCCCTCCAGCCCCGGGGTTTGGGGCACTGTCAGCACCCACTGCTGCAGCCACCGCTGCTGCTGGCACTGACAGCAACAACCAAATTGTGGCTGATCCCCAGGGAGCAGCAGCAGTGCCTGCACCTGATCCCTCACTCTGGGGCAGGGCTGGACAAATGACCCCCACAGCAGCAGCAGCAGCAGCAGCACATGGAGCTGTCTTGCAGCACAGCCCCTGCCACTGTTCCCTCCCGTGTGCAGTGGTGCCACAGCAGCCTGAGGCACCTGGGAGCCCTCAGGGCCAGCAGGGACTTGAGATGGCAGCCCTGGGCTCCTGGAGGTTGTGCAAGGAACAGAGGTGGGGACTGCTTCTCCACATAGAGCTTGCAGATGGAAAAGGCTGCTGTGAGCAGGCAGCTGCAAGGGCAGAGAAAGGAGGGTCTTGAGCACTGGGTCTGTGCCAGTTCCACAGTCCTGGGCAGCAGCCACTGAGCCCTGGGGGAACAGAGGGCACAGCAAGAGGGACAAAAGCAGTCAAGTGCAGAGACTGGGAGGAGCCAGACCTGGGAGCAGGAACAGCTGCTCCATTGCCCTCTTGGAGAAAGCTCTTGGCTGGTTCAAAGCACTGAAAGACTTGAAGGGCAGAGAGGAGGCCACACCAAACAATGCTCCTGTTTCCACACCCTGCCCTCTCAGCGTCCCAGAAGGAACTGGATGGACTGTACTCTTCTCTCTGAGTTGTCTCATTCAGCATGAGCAGCTTAGCACCGGGAGCTGAAGGAGCTGAAGCCTTAGGCCACAAGAGCTGAGCAAGAGGGGACTTTTGGACCAAAGTAATGCTACTAACATGGACCTGAGTGAATCCAGCAGATAAAATCATGGAAATATAGAATCCTTTCTGTTGGAGAAGACCTCTGAGCTCATTAAGTCCAATTGTTAAGCCAGCACTATCAAGGCCACCACCAAACCCTGAAGTGCCAAGGCCTGGACAAGAGGCCTGAGTGAGGCCTGAACAACAGGCCCTGAGCCAAAGGTGACCTCTGGATGAACCTTCCATCCAAAGGTTATCTTTGTATCTGCTCATTAGTGAAATATGCATGGTCATTAGCACTGTGATAGGTGTATCCACTCCTTAGTGAAACATGGATTGACCTTTCTGTGTTTGGAAGCCAGACAAGGCCATGAAATCTGACACCTGGCCTTGTTTGGGGCTGTATGGTCAGAGTCAGCTCCCTTGGTTCCTCCTTGGGCCCTGGCCAGGCTTTGGGAGGGACCCAAGAGGAGAATGACAGCAGATGTTCCTGCACTAGAAGTGCTGTCAGTTTGTTTATTCAGCACTATCAAAGCTGGGCCCTCTCCCAGCGAGGCTGGAGCCTCACCTGTGGCTGGAGGCATCTGCAGGAATTCCCAGTGTCCAGGAGTGGCTCTGCAGTCCTTGGCTGTGACAGCTTCCCCCAGCTGAGGTGTGGGTGTGGGTGATGGGAAAGTCTGAGGGTCACTGGTGAAGGATTTTAATCAGTGCAGGCAATCTTTGGTAGTGATGATTGGGTGCATTGCTGAGCTGCTCCTTTTGTGCTCCTTTACTGATTTGAACTCCAGGAAATGACCCTGATTCCTTCAGGTGCTGTCTGTGTCTTGGGTGCTGACCCTGCCCACTGGTAAATCAAAATTGGCATAGTTTTGTGGCCAGGTCACCACAAAATGTCACTTTTTAAATCTCAAGGTGAGGAATCAGTCCTATCCGAACTTCCTGGATGGGAAGCCCTTTCCTAGAGTTCTCTGGCTCTGGAGTGCGCTGAGGTGGGAATGGATTTTTGACAGGGGCCACTGTATGAGAGGGCGTCAAGTGTCCTACACTGGCTGTGAAATGGCTCACTGCTCAGCCTGGGTGGGTAGCACAGTGGTCCCTTCAAAAGGAGAAACTAGATGCCCTAAAACCCCTGGTACAGGAACAACTGGTTCAAGGACACATAGAGCCATCTAGGAGCCCTTGGAAGACCCCAGTATTTGTTATAAAAAAGAAATCTGGTCAGTGGAGGTTACTCCATGACCTGAGAAAAATCAATTCCGTGATGGAGAGAATGGCCACCTTGCAGCCTGGTATGCCATCTCCTGCAATGATACCTGCCTCCTGGGACATCCTGACTGTGGGCTTCAAGGACTCTTTTTTCACTATTCCATTACACCCAGATGATACCCCAAAGTTTGCCTTTACCGTGCCTTCTATTAATAATGCTGCACCAGTGCAACCAGTTATCAATGGAAAGCACTTCCCAAAGCAGGAGAAAGCGCCCCACAATTTGTCAGTGGTGTGTTGCTCAGGTACTCTCATCAGTGAGAGGACAATTTCCAGGGGCATCCTGTTATCATGACATGGATGACATTTTGGTTGCAAGCCAAACCAAAAGAGAACTCTCACTGATTCAACCAAGGCTGTTGCAAGCATTAAAAAGATTTGGGCTGCACGGAGCACCAGAGGAAGTGCAGCAGCAACTACCTTGGAAATATTCGAGACTCAGAATAATGAACCAGACTATACAGCCACAAACAATTCAATTTTCAACCAAGATTCTAACTCTAAACATTGCACAAAAACTCTTGGGTACCATAAGCTGGGTCAGACCTTACCGATGACTGACCGACTCTCAATGAGCACCTTTATTTGACCTCCTAAAAGGTGACTCTGAATTAACTTGCCCCAGAAAATTAACCCCAGAGGCAAAAGCTGCTCTTGAAACAGCAAGCTATCACAAACAGACAAATCCACCAGATGTGCCCAGAGGTGTGTATTACTGCTTTGGGTCCCTGCCAGATGTGTCTGTCCTACCTCACGTCCTGTCCAAGAGCACCAGCAGCATTCTTCTGATGGCCCATCAACAGACGTTGTGGAGCCGTGTGTGGAACAGTGATAGAAACACCTTTTTCACCTACCTCATGGAGATCTGGGATTCCTAAAGTGACAGTTCATTTAAGGATTCGATTTGTCTACAAACTGTTTTTCTGTTTACAAACTGTTTTTCTGTTTACAGACTGGTTTTTTGTTAATTGGTTTTTCTCACAGTTTTAAAAGTTGAATGTTTTCTTGTTTTGGTGTTCAATTGTAATTTGTAACCATAAGCAGTTAACCTGTAACATGCTAGCCTAGAAGATTGTGATCTTACCCCACAGCTCCTGAAAGTGAGTGCTGCAACTCCAGTGTGTACATGGGACACATTGCTGGCTGAGGAGAATTGAGTCTGTCAAAACCTCATTAAAATTAAACCCGTGCTTCTATTACTCTATCTTCAAATGAGCCCTTGCAAATAGGATAACAGAAAACAGTTTGCATTTTAATCAAAGCAAAGGAAGAAGATGTAGCAAGGTACAGCTGGTTTACAGCTGGATATAATGAGTCTGATCCTAACAGACCCAACTCGGCTGATGTGGCTTGTTCCAGAAGTCCATAGGTGAACAAAGACCTCAGCTCATCCCATCCAAGCCCTGGATGCAGACACACCACGGGCCAGAGGGCTGGGCGGTGCAGAGATTCCCAACCAATAGGCTTTCCAAGCCTGGGAAATTCCAACTGGCTATAAAAAGAAACTTGGAAAAATAAATTGTGGCTGTTGGTCAGAACTCAAAAAGATACTGTGTTGTGAGTATGTCTCCAATCCAGGAGCTTCACATTACACTGTATATATCTCTATCTCTATCTCTATATCTATGAAATGATAACAATGTGAAATAATGATGACAATACTGATTTGCTGCCTTTGGCTGCTCAGGAATGGAACACTAAATACCCTACAGAAAAGCATTGGCCAGGACCCGAATGTCAGTGGTAAACGTTGTGAGATTGCACAGAAGGAATAAGGGAGGAAGGGATGAAATTGGCTGTTCTTATGGGGTTTGCTGATACTGGGATGGGGAAATGCTTTCTGTTCCTGTGAAAAATACAGTGGTTAAGACTGCTGGGTTTTTCATGTACCAGACTATGCACAAGCTGCAGGATTGAACAGATATCGAACAGACAAAGGGGCATGTGAAAGAACAGTTTAAAAAATGAGGAGGTGGGAACCTGTCCCCATGGATAACCCGTCTCCCAGGTGTGCTCCATACCCTTAACAATGGGCCCACTGGGGAAACGGAAACCCCCTGGATGTGCATGGCTGCACCCAGTTTGCAAATACAACCATAGACAGTGAGACTTTGACTTCCTGGGAAATGGGTCTGGGTGTGATGGCCCCACAGGGCCATCTCAGAGACTGCAGGGCTGGACCTTCATGCATTTGAATGAATTAGGATAAATCAGAGGCAAACGAGAGTTAGCAATAGCATAACATGGAACTCAGACTACTCCAGGACACTTTGGTTTGATAACTGCTTGCTCAAGCTTGGCCTTGCAAAGTGTTCATGTCATGGGAGGAGGAATTGATGCAGGTTATCAAAGAGAAACGGAAGTAATTCTTTTAAGCAATAGCGAACAAGATTTGGTTATTGTCATAGGCTAGGAAAAGCCTGATTTTGTTCCAATCGGGGTCAGTTTGTGTGATTGACAAGTAATTTATCCAGTAAAAGACAAGCTGCGACTTTCGGCGAAATGCTTAAAAAGGCTGGATGGGGGGAGGAGCGGTCTCTCTTTGTCGTCGGTGTGGCAGGCCGGGGACAGGGAGCGGCCGGGCCGGCCGGCCTCGGTGCCCCCCCCACCCCGGGGCGGCTGCGGCAGGCCGGGCGGGCCGGGCCGGGCCCCGATGCTGCTGGAGTCGGGGCAGGCCGGGTCGGAGCTTTAGGAGCCGCTGTCTCGCGGAGAGGCGGACAGCATGGAGAGAGAGAGAGCTCGGACGGAGTGCCCCTTCGCCCTTGTTCTTCTTTTCAAGCCGAAGAAACCAGCGCACGGCTTCTAAACGACTCAGTTTCCCGCCGCAGAGCCACGTGGGCAGCCCGACAGCCCGAAAAGTTTAACCTTTTGTTGTGAGCAGATGGATTTTCCTAAACATCATCTTTCTCCGGAAGAAGAACAGTTATAGCGAAGGAACTATAGAAAGACACGGCAGAAAGCTACAGTCGGTAAGGGAAGAGTGAAAAGGACTTTAAAGCAAAAGGACAAGGAGTGGCCTAATTTTGGCTGGACATTTCTGGTAAACTATAAAGACTGAATTGGTTTTGTTTCCTGTAACATATAAATGCTTTTGGGGGGATGTAAGGTTCTAGTTAAAAGTGATATGAAGCTTTTTTGCTCCTAAAGAAAGAGGAGATTTGTTTTTGGGTCTTGAGATGATTTTGGAAATAGAAAAAGAGAATCTTTGTGTCATACTAGAGGAGGCATCCTTAAACAGTACCCCAGTAAGCAAATATGGCCTATGTGCAGTGTTAAGAGAACTGCTAATGGGTATGGTATGTCTATATAGAACCCAGAGAGACTCCTTTCCTAAAAGAACTGATAAAAGGTTATTTTTAAAATGGTAAAACTGGCTGAAGTTGCAAGTCATGTCTTTTTATGTTGAGTGAAGAAAGGTAAAAAACTTAGAAAGAGAAAGAAAGATGTTTTAGAAGTTTCATTTGTTGTTGTTGTTGTCTTTTTTTCCCTTTTCTTGTTGTTTTTGTGTGTATTAATAAACTATCTTTGTAATTTAAAGATAGGCCTGGTTTGCTTTATATTCTTCCAGTCAAATAAAATATAGAACGTGATTAAACCATCACAGTTATTTAAACCCATGACAGGGTAGCACAATTATTGATATTGTCAGTTTTAAAAGCAATAGTGAAAGAAGGAGGTCCACCTCAAATCAGCACTGTTTGTGGAGAAAAAGGGTTTGGATCCACCAGTCCTAATAATGGAGCCAGAGTGTGGGTGCAGAGGCCAGAAGGCCCTCTTGAACCAGATGAAGGAACAGCTCTGGGGAAAGACAATGCCGTTTGAATCCTGAAACCTGGGCAGGAACCATGGGATGCTGTCCCTGCAGCCAAGTGTTCTGTGTGAGAACAAGTAGATATTGCAGGATATTGTTTTACAGATCCTGCCAGAACAAATTTCCCTGTTTGCCCCAGTGGTCCCATTGGAAAATGCTCTGATCCACGGGGCTCCATGGGAAGGCTGATGTGACTCTGAGGGACTTCCACACGAGCTCCAGCCAGGAGCCTGGGTGCCCATCAGGGACTGGGACCTGGCACCTCTCCAACCAAAGGGGAAAGGACCTCACCAAGCCTTGTTGCCCACAGACACCACGGTCAAGCTGAACAGCAAAGGACCTTGGGGGCATTATTCTGGAATTGAAAAGGCACCAGCTCCATGGACAACAGGATTGTTGTTTGTACCTCGAATGAGACTGAGGAAAAAAAATGAATAACCTTGTCACTAAAGTACTGTTTCAGTCTTTACGTTGTGTCTTGATAGTCAGCCAGAATCTTTGTTTGCCAGAAACACCTCTAGAGTTTCACCAAGGGATTAGTGATCAAAATTGTTTTGAAAATTTAAAGTAGCCAAAATGCTTAGTGTAACTAATTGCTGGGTATGTTTTCAACTGAAGTTGGGAGGAATGGGGTTCCCTTGGAGGGCCCACCCTAAGGATTGGCCAGAACTCTGTCAATGGGCTCTGACTTATCACAGAGTCAGTGAAGGGACAGTTAAAGAAAACTGTGCTGTGGAACACAGGAATACAGTGATCAGTTTTACAGGATTCACTAAGATTTCCCTTCAGGAGAAACTGAACCTTTTTACCGTTAGAGGCCACAGTGTGAAAGGATTCCTGTGCTTTTAACATCACTGACAATGTCAGTGGAACTCGGGATGCTGGAGCTGGTCTGTGTCAGTGTGACACCACTCCCAGCTGGAGTGCTGGGATTTAGGATTTAGAATCCTTCAGCAACAAGCACAAGGAAGAGTTAGGGCCAAGAGAACCTTTCCCCCCCCAAAGAGTGCCTTAGGTTTCAGAAAGCAAAAGATTCTGGTTCACGCTGTGCCCCATGTGCACTGCCTTGTCCTGTGGAGTTTACATTAAGCAGCTAAATTGTTTATTAAAAGATACATGCAAATGATACTGTTAAAATATCCAATAGCACATCCTAGGAGCTCCAACAAACACGAATGGGGACTGCACAGAACTGCATTGCCTTGGATTATCTGCTGGCCAAGGAGGAGCCTGGGCTATCATGGGACAGGAATGTTGCACTTCTGTCAGTGATGGGTTTGAAGGCCAACAGTCAGGAATCACCTTGATAGAAAGAGCAGTAGAGGAGTGGCAGAAAAAAGACAATTCCTCTTGGTGGGATTGGCCTCATGGCTACGAAATTGGAGGCTGTTGTGAAATGTATTTGTGGCAGTGACTGTAATCGTTGCAGTGTGAGCACTTGATGTGTTATGATTCCATGTTAGAGTTGCTGGGAAGTGGAGTATTTAAACTCGTCTTAAAAGAGACAAGAGTCTCGACAAAAAAGGGGGGATTTCATAACTAACAGTGAGTAGCAACTAATTAGGCATGTTTTTAAAGGAATGTGAATGATAGCTCTGAGTAATGAACTTGAGCAGCAGTTAATTGAAGGCCGAGAGGCAATGCCTTTATGCCGAACACCTAATTCTAAACTGTGTTACTGAAAGAATTGTTATGAAGGTTGTTGTTCATCCCTAGGGAAAAGGACCGATTGAAATAGCAAGGCTTGAACAACAGGCCCTGATCGAGGCCTAAACAACAAGCCCTGAGCCAATGGTGACCTCTGGATGAACATTCCAACCAAATGCACTATTTGTATCTGCTCATTAATGAATCATTATTAGCAATTATCTCTGTATCTGTTCATTGGTGAAATGTGGATTTATCTTTCTGTATTTGAAAACCAGACAAGGCCCTATCTGGCCTTTTTTTGGGGGTGAAGGCTCAAAGTCAAGTCCCTTGGTTCCTCCTGGAGCCCTGAAGCCCTGTTTCACCAAAGCTACAGAGCTGAAGGATCCAGTATTAGTGTTCTCCTGCAGATCCCACGCCATCAACATGGTTTCTTTCAGCACAGAGTAGCACAGAGAGACTGATCAGCACTTGCCTCTTTGATGCTTTCAAAAAGCCATGTCTTCCACTCAGGACTATACTCGGTCCATCTTTCCCTAGTAGGACAGGGTTTTCCCTTCTGCAGGGTTGGCACCACTGGTGAGACATGCTGCATTCCCCTCCAGGGAGGCAAAGGGCTTCTGGTAACCTGTGCAAGCAGGAGGCTCCACGTGGGCCTCCTACAGCCTTTTCCTAAGTAGGTTCTTTTCTCCCAGCCAGGAACATCTGACTCTGCCAAGATGTGTGTTCTGGGTTGACAGTGCCTCTATCCCATATCAGTGGGCTGTTTTTGTTATGTCTAGCAGCGCTGTTTTGCTCACGGGGCTTTTGCTGCCCGAGCAGAGCTGCTTCTGGCTGCCGCTGCTTCAGCTGCTGCTGCTGCTTGGCTTTGGCTGCTTCAGCTTTTTCTGCTGCTTGGCTTCTGCTGCCTCGGCCGCTCCTGCTGCTGCTGGTGCCGCTGCTGCTGCTGCCACTGCTGCTGGTGCCGCTCCTGCTGCCTGCTCTCCGTTTTTTTCTTTCCCCCTCCTTTTTTCCCTTCCCCCCCCCGCCCCTCCTCCCCAAGACAGGACCGGCTCTGGAACTGATCTGACCCGAGATGTCTGAGAAGACCCGGAGCCCGCCAAAGAAGCTTGGAGCCCTCCCCCTGAGTAATCCTGCGCCTTTCATTCCACTCGGGGTGGGGAGAATTTTCTTTTTCAATAAAACCGGGTTTTTCCACTTTTTCCTCCTCCAAAGAATTTCCTTCCCAACCCCGGGCTGGGGGGGAGGGGTGGTGGAGGTTTGTTTGAGGGGACTCCCTTTTAGAGATTCTCCCCTTAATTTATCCTAAACCAATACAGTGTGTATGCATAAGTTGCCAGCTTCTCTCACTGGAAGACAATAGCTAGCTCACTGAACAAAGAAAATCCAATTTGGCACCAAAAAA
This sequence comes from Phylloscopus whistleri, assembly GCA_017589585.1. Lineage (NCBI taxonomy): Eukaryota > Metazoa > Chordata > Aves > Passeriformes > Phylloscopidae > Phylloscopus > Phylloscopus whistleri. Next base: position 61,903 of record JADMLD010000731.1, on the reverse strand, counting down.
AGCAAACAGTCTTATTCTGGTCTCTCATCTTTTTTTTTGCTGTTGGTGCAGTTCATTGGACTTTTCACTGATTTATACCTTGGATGCAAGAAGAGTTTCTGTCTTGGTTTGACAAGACAGGTGTCTGCCAGGGAAAACTGGGGTTTCCCTTAGAATAGAGAATGCAAACCCCCCACCCCTGCCAAATTATAAATTTTCAATTAAGGGCTCTCAGGCAAAGATTTGGGAATAGGAATAACAGTTCTTTACTAGGAATATCAATAATACAAATGTGGTAGGAAACAAAACTACCCCACCAAACCAGCAAACAAACAACAACAATTTGGGAAAGCCCTGACAGAATCAGAGCTGCCACCTGGCACCCTGTTAGTCAGGGTGTTGGAAGCAGTCCAGAAGTGAGTCCTGGGATGACAGACGTGGCTCTGTTGGAGCAGGGACGATCCTGTAGCCAAAAAGGGTCTAGGAGTGATGAGGAGGGGTCCAGGGGTGAGGTGATGGTGAGATGGGGTCCGGCGATGATGAGATGGGGTCTGGCGAAGATGAGATGGGGTGCCGTCTTCCTCCCAGGAATCGGGGTGAAGCAAGTGAAATCTGTCCCCGGCCGGCTCAGTTTTCCCGGCAGCAATTGTAGACTCGTCCCACTGGGCAGGGCATCCCACAATAGGACCATGCATGCAAATGGGGCTCTGGGGGGAGCGGGTATAGTCCGGGGGTATAGTCTGTTGATGGCCCATTACCCAAAAGGCACCCGCCCCTCCCCCCCGTCCCCCTCCTTCCAAAGTTACAAGAAATAAAGAACAATTCCCCAACTGCTTTCAGCAGATGAAAATAGAATACACATTTTTGATTCCATAACCCAGGACATTATCCACCCCTTATTCTATTATCATCTGCATCATACCTAAAGCAATGAACTACTATGCAAAATGAACCCCTACACTCAGTTCTTACTTAGGATTAGGTTTTCTTGGGGTACACAACTGGTTTTTCCATCTTTCTGCATTACCCACCAAGTGTAACCAGGTCCTTGAGCAAAAACAATCCCACGGATGGGTTCGCCTTTGCCTGAGGTGGGGTTAATCCAGACAGTCTTTCCTAAAATACCTCTCATGTGCACCACAGGGACTTTATCTCCATCTACTGTGTGCAAAGGGGTAGACTGGGCAGGACCAGCTCGATTGATGGAGCCTCGGGTGTTGACCATCCAGGTGGCTTTTGCTAAGTTCACTTCCCAGTTCTTAAAGGTCCCTCTGCCAAGTGCCTTCAGAGTGGTCTTAAGTAGTCCATTGCACCGTTCCACTTTCCCGGCAGCTGGTGCATGATAAGGGATGTGATAGATCCATTCAATGCCGTGTTCTTTAGCCCAGGTGTTTATAAGGCTGTTCTTGAAATGGGTCCCGTTGTCTGACTCGATTCTCTCAGGGGTGCCGTGTCTCCACAGGACTTGTCTTTCTAGGCCCAGGATGGTGTTCCGGGCGGTGGCATGAGGCACAGGATAGGTCTCCAGCCACCCAGTGGTGGCTTCCACCATGGTCAGCACGTAGCGCTTGCCTTGGCGGGTTTGGGGCAGGGTGATGTAATCAATCTGCCAGGCCTCCCCATACTTATATTTGGACCACCGTCCACCGTACCAGAGGGGCTTCACCCGCTTGGCCTGCTTGATGGCAGCACACGTCTCACAGTCATGGATAACCTGAGAGATACTGTCCATGGTTAGATCCACCCCTCGGTCTCGTGCCCACTTATAGGTGGCATCTCTGCCCTGATGACCTGAGGCATCATGGGCCCACCGAGCTAGGAACAACTCTCCCTTATGTTGCCAATCCAAGTCTATCTTAGACACTTCTATCTTCGCGGCCTGATCTACCTGTTCGTTGTTCCGGTGCTCCTCATTAGCCCGACTCTTGGGAACATGGGCATCCACATGACGGACTTTCACAGGTAGTTTCCCTACTCTGGTGGCGATGTCCTTCCACTCATCAGCAGCCCAGATTGGTTTTCCCCTACGCTGCCAGTTAGCCTTTCTCCACCTTTCCAGCCAGCCCCACAGAGCATTAGCTACCATCCACGAATCGGTGTAGAGGTAGAGCTTTGGCCACTTCTCTCTTTCAGCAATGTCCAGGGCCAATTGAACAGCTTTGAGTTCGGCAAGCTGGCTTGACCCACCTTCTCCTTCAGTGGCTTGTGCAACCTGTCTTGTGGGGCTCCACACGGCTGCTTTCCACTTCCGGTTCATCCCTACGATGCGACAGGAACCGTCAGTGAAAAGAGCCTAGCGTGCTTCTTCTGCTGGCAGTTGGTTATATGGTGGAGCTTCTTCAGCCCGGGTTACCTGCTCTTGTTCTTCTTCCTCGGTGAGACTGAAGTTCTCAGCTTCCGGCCAGTTGGTGATCACTTCCAGAATCCCAGGGCGATTCGGGTTTCCAATACGGGCGCGCTGAGTGATGAGGGCAATCCATTTGCTCCAGGTGGCATCGGTGGCGTGATGGGTGGAGGGAACCTTTCCTTTAAACATCCACCCCAGCACTGGTAGTCGGGGTGCCAGGAGGAGCTGTGCTTCCGTGCCAATCACCTCTGAGGCAGCATGAACTCCTTTATAGGCAGCCAAGATCTCCTTCTCCGTGGGAGTGTAATTGGCTTCAGACCCTCTGTAGCTTCGGCTCCAGAATCCCAGTGGCCGGCCTCGAGTCTCACCAGGCACCTTCTGCCAAAGGCTCCAGGACAGACCATGGCTCCCAGCTGCGGAGTAAAGCACATTCTTTACCTCTGGTCCCGTCCTGACTGGGCCAAGGGCCACCGCATGAGCGATTTCCTGCTTGATCTGGGCAAAGGCGTGTTGCTGCTCTGGGCCCCAGTGGAAATCGTTCTTTTTGCGGGTAACCAGGTACAGAGGGCTCACAATCTGACTGTACTCAGGGATGTGCATCCTCCAGAAACCTATGGCACCTAGGAAAGCTTGTGTTTCCTTCTTGCTGGTCGGTGGAGACATCGCGGTGATCTTATTGATGACCTCTGTGGGGATCTGACGCCGTCCATCTTGCCACTTCACTCCCAGGAACTGGATCTCTCGGGCAGGTCCCTTGACTTTACTCTTCTTAATGGCAAAGCCAGCTTCCAGGAGAATCTGGATGATCTTTTCTCCTTTCTCGAAAACTTCCACTGCCGTGTTTCCCCACACAATGATGTCATCGATGTACTGTAGATGTTCCGGAGCCTCACCCTTCTCCAGTGCAGCCTGGATCAGTCCATGGCAGATGGTGGGACTGTGCTTCCACCCCTGGGGCAGTCGGTTCCAGGTGTACTGAACGCCCCTCCAGGTGAAAGCAAACTGGGGCCTGCACTCTGCTGCCAAAGGAATGGAGAAGAAGGCATTGGCAATATCGATGGTCACATACCACTTTGCTGCCTTGGACTCCAGCTCATACTGGAGCTCCAGCATGTCCGGCACAGCAGCGCTCAGTGGTGGAGTCACTTCATTCAATGCACGATAGTCCACAGTCAATCTCCATTCCCCTTCAGACTTACGCACAGGCCAAATGGGACTGTTGAAGGGTGAGTGGGTTTTGCTGACCACCCCTTGGCTCTCCAGTTTACGAATCATCTCATGGATCGGAGTCACAGAGTCTCTGTCAGTACGGTATTGCCGACGGTGCACTGTTGCTGTGGCGATTGGCACCTGTTGTTCTTCAACTCTCAGCAGTCCCACAGCAGAAGGGTCATCTGAGAGACCAGGCAGGGTATTTAGTTGTCTGATGTCTTCTGTCTCTACAGCAGCTACTCTAAAAGCTCAACGATATCTTTTTGGGTCTTTGAAATGTCTATTTTTGAGATAGTCTATGCTAAGGATGCACGGGGCCTCTGGACTAGTCACAATGGGGTGTTTCTGCCACCCGTTCCCAGTCAAACTCACTTCGGCCTCCAATACAGTCAGCTGCTGGGACCCCCCTGTCACTCCAGAAATAGAGATGGGTTCTGCTCCCACATACCCCGACGGCATCAGGGTACATTGGGAGCCAGTGTCAACCAAAGCCGTGTATTTCTGTGGGTCAGATGTGCCAGGCCATCGGATCCACACAGTTCAATAGATCCGATTGTCTCTCTCTTCTACCTGGCTAGAGGCAGGGCCCCTCTAGCACTGGTTATTCCCTCCCTGAGCATACATACTAGAGGTTCCAGCATCTTGACTACTGACAGCCTGGGCATAGGAGGTTGAGGATACTTTCATTTTAGTGGCACCCCTTTGGTGAGTGTTCCTCTCCTTGAGCTCACGCACCCGGGCTGCCAGGACATAGGTGGGTTTCCCATCCCACACTCCCATGTCTTCCCCATGGTCACGCAGGTAAAACCACAGGTCAGCTCTCGGGGTGTACCCTCTCTCTCTGGCTGGGGGTCGTTGGGCTCTGACTCTGGGGCCTGTGACTCGCACCGGTGCCACATTGGAACTGCTCTTCCTCATCTCCTCTCTCACCTCCCTCATTTCCTCTTTGAGCTCTTTCACCACGGCAGAGATATGAGCCTGCAGCGGGCCATTGATCATGCTCTCATAATTCCTAAGCTTAGTGGCAACAGCCCCCACTGTCACTTGGTTGTCTTCAGCATTAATGGTTGCAATGAATGTAGTATACTGAGATGGCCCCAGATTTGCCAGGTTCTATAACATCTGCGCTGTGCATCTAACTTTGTCAGGATCATTATCATGCTGTCCACTCCTCCCAAAAAGTACCTCTAGTACTGCCACTTCCCTCAGCTGTTGGATTCCCTCCTCCAGAGTTTTCCAGCGCATTCTATGGTGGTGCTCCTGCATTTTTTTTCTGTGGACAAATCTTTCTCTCACACTCGTTAAAAGCCGCTGCCAGAGGGAAAGAGGTCTAGGCTCCCTTACAAATACCTGATTTATACCTGAGTCCTGGGTCAAGGGTCCTAAATTCCTGGCCTCCCCACCATCTAGTTGGACACCTGTGCTCATAAGATCTTAAACCCGAAGTAGCCAGGCTGTGTAAGCCTCACGTCCCCGCCGTACAATATCTTTTTGCAAATTACGGAGACTTTCATATGACAGGGACTCAGTGATGATCTGAACATGTGATTCTTTTGTGTCTTGTGAGGGCTTTCCCTTCTTATCTTTACTCTCTGGGTTTGCTGTTTTCACTTTAGATTTCCTTGTTTCCACAGGGGCAACTGCTGCTGGCTGTGACTGCCCCTGTGTGTCAGCTGGAACCTGGACAGTTGTAATGTCTGCGGGTTCTGTATCAGATTCTCTTTTGTCAGGGCAGGGCGAAGGTTTCTCACCAGCTGGGGAAATGTACTCTTTCAGCATCTGGTTCATCTCATGCATTTCTTTTATCAGAGCCTTCACCCAAACCGGGTGGTTTATGCCTGAGGCTGGCTGTGGGACAGGGGTGGGCTCTTGGGCAGCATCATTATTCTTTGGGGTAGTTATCAGAGTGCTTACCCAGGCCAGTCTCTCTTTATCTCTGAATACCAAATAGAATAGGCCTATAAGCAGCACCAACTACTGTATGACGTCATTAGCATTCAGAGGGAAATTTAACCCTTGAAAAGCTGGTGGAGTAGACCCAAAAAACTGAGTGAAGGATTGGGAGAAAATTTCCCCAGGTGCCATTTCTTCACAATATGTACCATTATTAAAGTAACCCCAGAAACACAGAGTTAGTCTATGATAGCCCTGAATCCATGTGCCTGCTTTCCAAAGGAAGTTAAAAATCCACGAATTCCTCACCTTATTAACCCACAAAATAAACTGGATGCCAGCCACAGTAGCCTTGGTTATAGGGCCCATGTTTAGATAAGGGCCAGCAAATGGCAGAAATACAGCCACAACCACGTGCCAGCCAAACCAGGGAAAGCTGGACTACATGATTTTGAGCAGTAGACTTCTATCTAGTACACAAGAACTGTTATTCCTCTGTCTCAATGCCCTTGTGCCCCACGTTGGGCGCCAAAATCTGTCTTGGTTTGACAAGACAGGTGTCTGCCAGGGAAACTGGGGTTTCCCTTAGAATAGAGAATGCAAACCCCCTACCCCTGCCAAATTATAAATTTTCAATTAAGGGCTCTCAGGCAAAGATTTGGGAATAGGAATAACAGTTCTTTACTAGGAATATCAATAATACAAATGTGGTAGGAAACAAAACTACCTCACCAAACCAGCAAACAAACAACAACAATTTGGGAAAGCCCTGACAGAATCAGAGCTGCCACTTGGCACCCTGTTAGTCAGGGTGTTGGAAGCAGTCCAGAAGTGAGTCTTGGGATGACAGACGTGGCTCTGTTGGAGCAGGGACGATCCTGTAGCCAAAAAGGGTCTAGGAGTGATGAGGAGGGGTCTAGGGGTGAGGTGATGGTGAGATGGGGTCCGGCGATGATGAGATGGGGTCTGGCGAAGATGAGATGGGGTGCCGTCTTCTTCCCAGGAATCGGGGTGAAGCAAGTGAAATCTGTCCCCGGCCGGCTCAGTTTTCCTGGCAGCAATTGTAGACTCCTCCCACTGGGTGGGGCATCCCACAATAGGACCATGCATGCAAATGGGGCTTTTGGGGCTCTGGGGGGAGCGGGTATAGTCCGGGGGTATAGTCTGTTGATGGCCCATTACCCAAAAGGCACCCACCCCTCCCCCCCGTCCCCCTCTTTCCAAAGTTACAAGAAATAAAGAACAATTCCCTAACTGCTTTCAGCAGATGAAAATAGAATACACATTTTTGATTCCATAACCCAGGACAAAGTCCAAGAGCTGGGTCCTGCACTTTGGCCACAACAACCCCTGCAGTGCTACAGGCTGAGGACAGAGTGGCTGAACAGTGGCCAGGCAGAAAGCAACCTGCAGGGACTAATGGACAGCAGGCTGGACATGAGCCACCAGTGTGCCCAGGTGGCCAAGAAGGCCAATGGCTCCTGGCCTGGATCAGGAATGGTGTGGCCAGCAGGAGCAGGGCAGGGATTCTTCTCCTGTGCCCGGTACTGGTGGGTGAGCACCTCAAGTGCTGTGTCCAGTTCTGGACACCCCCATTGAGGAAGGACATGGAGGGGCTGGAGCATGTCCAGAGAAGGGCAACAAGGCTGGTGAGGGGTCTAGAGCACAAGTCCTGTGAGGAGTGGCTGAGGGAGCTGGGGTTGTTTATCCTGGAGAAGAGGAGGCTCAGGGGAGACAAGAGAGTGTCAGGGCACAGGTTTGACTTGATGATGTCCAAGGTCTTTTCCAACCTTGCTGAGTTTGTGATTCCCTGAAACCACCCTTGCAGCAGTTGCAGGAGGGGCCCTGGGCCTCCTCTTCAGAAGGTGCAGCAGCCCAGGTGCCTCAGCTTCTCATCACAGCCCCAAAGCCCATCCTGTCAGTCCTGCAGAGCCTCTGCAGCTCCTCCTCCTTGCCCACAACAGGGAGCCCCCCAGCCAGACACAGCAGCCCAGATGTGCCCCCCTGGCCTGGGGTGCCTCTGGCAAGGGAGCAGCAGGAGGCACTGCAGGAGCCTGCAGACAATTCCTGAAGCACTTGGAGGATGATCCTGCTCCCCAAGGGACGTTCCCATGGTGCCAAGTGAGGAACTGAAATGGGGAGTGGGGCCAGAGAGGAAAGAGCAACCAGGGATGGGCTGTTTGCAGGGGAAGGAACAGGGGTGGAAGGCAAGAAGACATTAATACCAGGAAGCATAAAGAAAGCCAGTGTGAAGCAAAGGAAATGGTCAGGGCAGTTTGGGGGTGGCTGCCAGGCAGCCCTGGCTCTGAGCAACAACATCTGCAGTGGCACAGGAGACTCCCAGGTCATAGGAACAAACTTTCTGGCTCTGACTTCAGAGGCCACCACAAACCTGAGGGGTTTCCCTGCTGTGCCCCAGCCCTTCCTGGCCCCAGCGGCTGCTGGCATTTGTGCTCCTTCAGGTTCATCTCCCCACACCAACCCCATGGGGGTGCTCAGGCCTGCTCTGGGCAGGGCAAACAGGGGCTCCTGAGGCAGTGCTGCCGTGCCTGTGCCTGCAAGGCTGTGGCAGCTGTGTGAGCTGGGGGAGAGGCCAGGGCTGCAGAGGGGGGATGTTGTTGGCAGGTGCATGAGGAGGCTGTGGGACACTGGCCTGGGGTGTCCAGTGCAGTGGGGATGGATCAGGCCCTGCTCTGCTGCTCCTTGCCGTGTGCCCCAGGGCCCTTGCAGAGCCCCAGCCGTGCTGTTTGCCCCCAGCCTGCCCACGGCCAGCCTGGGGCTGCTGCCGGGGCTTTTCTCTGCTGAGCATTGGCCTGGGCAATGTGTTCTGGAGAGAGCCTGGGCAAGGAGCCTGGAGCCCCCAGGCCCTGGGCTGAGGCCTCAGCGCTGCTGTGCCAGCAGTGCCCATGGGCTGTCCCTGCTGCAGCCCCGGCACTGCCACCCCCAGCCCTGTGCCCGGCCCCGAGAGCACTCAGGCCCTACAGCAACACCAGGGCCAGGAGGGCAGCGGGGCAGGGCCACGGCAGCAGCACTGGCAGCACCAAGTGCTGCTGCTGCTGCTGGGCACAGCTGCTGTGCCAGCACTGATCTGCCCCCAGCTCTGCACACAGACATTGCTGCTGCAGCTGCAGAGAAGGGAACCAAAGGGGCATCTCTGCAGAGAACTTGGCTGGGACATCCTTGGGTTCCTTTAAAGCCACCAAGAGCACAGCACCGCATTGACACAGTCTGTGACCACAGGGAAGGTGGAGAGAAACTAAATGAGAAATGGCAGAAACAGTGACATTGCTTTGTGGACAACATTAAAAAGTAAAACAAAGAAAACCTCCAAAATGAAACCAACGAGAAGTATCAAACATGACTTTTATTACAAATGATTTGCATAAATCGGCCAGCAGTTTAATGTTCCTGTAACCATCCAGTGATCAGTGTCCACACTGCAGCCTTGAGCTCCTGGTTCCTCAGGCTGTAGATGAGGGGGTTCAGGGCTGGAGGCACCACCGAGTACAGAACTGACAGGGCCAGATCCAGGGGTGGGGAGGAGATGGAGGGGGGCTTCAGGTGAGCAAACATTATAGTGCTGAAGAACAGAGAGACCACAGTCAGGTGAGGGAGGCAGGTGGAAAAGGCTTTGTGCCGTCCCTGCTCAGAGGGGATCCTCAGCACAGCCCTGAAGATCTGCACATAGGAGAAAACAATAAACACAAAACAGCCAAGTGCTAAGGAGGAAGTAAAAATGGAAACCCCAAGTTCCCTGATGTAGGACTTGGAGCAGTAGAGCTTGAGGATCTGTGGCACTTCACAGAAGAACTGGCCCAGGGCATTGCCATGGCACAGGGGCAGGGAAAATGTATTGGCCGTGTGCATGAGAGCACTGAGAAAGCCACTGGCCCAGGCAGCTGCTGCCATGTGGGCACAAGCTCTGCTGCCCAGGAGGGTCCCGTAGTGCAGGGGTTTGCAGATGGACACGTAGCGGTCGTAGCACATGATGGTCAGCAGGGAAAACTCTACTCCCATAAAGAACAGAAAGAAAAACATCTGTGCAGCACATCCTGTGTGGGAGATGTTCGTGGTGTCCCAGAGGGAATTGTGCATGGCTTTGGGGACAGTGGTTAGGATGGAGCCCAGGTCGGTGAGGGCCAGGTTGAGCAGGAAGAAGAACATGGGGCTGTGCAGGTGGTGGCCGCAGGCTACGGCGCTGATGATGAGGCCGTTGCCCAGGAGGGCAGCCAGGGAGATGCCCAGGAAGAGGCAGAAGTGCAGGAGCTGCAGCTGCCGCCTGTCTGCCAATGCCAGCAGGAGGAAGTGGCTGATGGAGCTGCTGTTGGACATTTCCTCACTCTGGGCATTGTGGACTGCTGAAAGAAGATATTGACAAACTGTGACCAACCTCTGAGTCAATCTTAAGTGTTTCTTTTAAGAATTCCCTCAAAATTACTTCTCTTCATGTGGGGGAATTTCACTAAACATTTTTATTTTTGAGCTGGGGTTTGTTCTGCTGAGTTACTGCCTCATGTTCAGCATTGTTCTCATTCTGAACACTAGGGAGCCCAGAGGGGACACAGAGCTTCCAGTGCCCCAGTGCACTCAGACCTGCTGGTCCCCATGCATTTGTCCTTAGCTCATTTAACCTCCTATTTCAGGGTGATCACAGTTAAAATTGGTACTTAAAAAGTAAAGTCCCCTTTTTGATGGGTCCAAAGTCAATCTCTCTAAACCCTTCTCTCTTTCCCTGTGCAGCTGGACAGGGACTGATACTAAGGGCTAGTCTGGCTCTCTGCTGCCTGGGGTTGTGCATACTGGGAGCTGTTTCTCTCTATCCAAGCCTTGTCCCTGCCAGTGCTCCCACAGCCCAGCCCAGCCCTGGGGGCTCAGCTCTGCCCTGCACACCCCTCCCAGCTCAGGCACTGCCCTGGGGCATCTCCCTGGCAGCAGGGCCTTAAGGGCAGCTCAGACAAACAGAGAGGCTGCAAGCCCAGGTGCTGCTGGTGCTGTCTGTAGGTAGAGGAGGGTGAGGAGTCTCTTTCTGAGGGAGATCTGAGGCAGATCTGCTGATCCCGAGGGTGACAGTGCTGCAGTCTCAGTGACACAGACAAAGCTGACAGCCCCTTTCCCTTTCCTTTCTGAGAAAGCCGAGAGCGGTCCTGGCCATGCAGCAGCATCTCCACAGCAGGAGGAATCTGCCCTGATGGGGGTGGCTCCTTCCACCTCCAGCTTCTCCCCACAGTCCATGGGAGCTCCCAGGCAGGCTGAGAGCTGCCCCTGGCAGGTGGCAGATCCCCTGGCCTGGCCAAGAGCCCTCAGGGCTGCAGGAGCTGCTCTGCAGGACAGCCCTGGGCACCCCTGGCTGCAGACCCAGCTTCAGCCCCTGCAGCCGTCCCTGGCAGCAGGAGCCATCCTGCCCTGTCCCTCTGACGGTGCCCAGGGCAGCCCCGCCCTGGAGCACATCCTCCCCCAAAGCAGAAAGGGCAGCAGAGCCATCCATACAGTCACCTCAGTCCTGTCCTGGGTCAGCTTTAGGAGATCCCTGCAGCCACAGACTGACTGTGTAAGAAGCTGTGAAGATGTCTCCAGAAGGAAGCTCAGAATTTTCAAAAGTTGTGAAGATTTCTAAATGAAGAAGCTCAGTATTTTCAAAAGCTGTGAAGATTTCTAAAGGAAGAAGCTCAGAATTTTCAGAAGTTGTGAAGATTTCTAAGTGAATAATCTCAGAATTGTTCTTCCAGTTTCTTTAAGCCTCTGTCAGGTTCACTCCTCTCAGGATCCTGCAGGCAGTGCCTTCAGCCCTTCTGGGCTGGGAAAGGAGCTTCTCCTCAGGAGAAATATCTTTTTAAAGCTCTTCTTGATTGCCAGGATACTGGTGCAGCTCAGCAGCACAGACACAGCACAAGGACTTTAATTAACCTCTTGGGACTTTGGTGCTGTTTACATCAGACACAGTCCCTCAGAGTGTGCTCAAAAAACTTCTCAAGAACTCAAAATGAGATTGAAAGTCCAAACTTTCTTTAACTTTTAATGGGTCCCAGTGAGGGACAGGACTGAGAAAGTTTCACCATATTCCAGTGTGAGCAGAACCCTGCAGGCAGTGAGGACAGGTGGGCACAAACAAGGGAAAGGTGTCTCTGGTGCTGAGCAAACCTGGGTGTGTTTCAGGAATGCAAAGGGCCAAGGCCTGAGCCCCAGCCCCTGGCAAGGCACATCCTGTCCCTCCCTCCTTACTCAGAGCTCTTCCCAGGCCACTGGGATGTGGGGATGTGCAATGCCAAGGGCAGCACCATGGGGCGGCCCCTGCCAGGCTGCTGAGCAGGGACAAGGAGGCCAGGAGGCCCCAGGCCTGCAAGGGTCACTTGTCCCCTCCTCCTGGCTCAGGCCCAGGGCCAGCAGCCATGGCCAAAGTGCTGCAGGCCAAAGTTGGCTCTGTCAGGGCCTTGCAGCTGCTGCCCATCCCTGTGCCCTGTGCAGCCCAGGCTGTCGTACGGTGTCCATGCCCTGTGCCTCTGTCCCTGCAGGCTGTCGTCACCCCGGCTGCCCCACCTGGCTGGGCCCTTCCTTTGGTGACAGCTCTGCGTCCTGCCTGCCTCTGCCTGGGCACACAAAGCCTTTGGCTGATCCAGACTCCATCTGAGGGTCCTGTTGCACCACAGCCCTTTGGGACAGAAATTCTCTTCCCCTCCTGTCCACTCTGGCCCTCCTCAGTAGTCCTTTGCATCAATTCTTTTTTTTTTCTCTGGCTGTTTTCTACCATGTCAAAAGGATCCACCATCTCTGAAACCACCCTTCAATCCCATACAGGGCTCTCGTCCCCTGTCCTCAGTTTCCACTCCACTGAGCACAGAGCTCCTCTGTCCCTGTATAGTGGTCATGTGCTTGAGGCCATGGACACCTGGACAAGAGGGACAGTCCTTTTCTATAGGAAGGAAACCACAGAACCGCAGGGATTTGAAGGCAGATGAGAGGCACTCACCAGAGGCCAAGGCAAGCCAGACCTGTCTGTCCTTGCAGCTTTTATCTGAAAGCAGCCCTTGGATATCTGGGGAGTTCTGGAGATGGAATTTCAGCTGTGGGTGTCTGGACAAAAATGACAGTTCTTCTCCACAGGAAGGAAAGGTCAGAGCCCCAGTGTTTCAAAGGCAGATGAGAGCAGGTCCTCAGGAATCCAAGGGAACCTAGACCTGGCAGCTTTTGTCTGGGAAGTATTCTTGGATTAGGAAATTGTGGAGGCAGATTCCCAGTTTTGGCCATGGACGCCTGGACTTGGAAGATGGGTTTTTTTCCATGGGAAGAGAAGCACGGCCCCCCAGTGTTTTGAAGGCAGATGAGAAGTGACCCCCAAGAGGCCGAGGCCAGCCAGAGCTGTCTGTCCTGGCAGGTTTCATATGGGAACAATCCTGGGATATGATCAAATTTGGAGGTAGAATCACAGGCTGTGAACCCGTAAAGGAGAAGGACAGTTCTTTCCCACAGGAAGGAATGCATGGAACTCCATGGTTTCAGGGGCAGATGAGAAGCAACCCTCAACATGTCAAGGTCAGCTGGACCAGTCAGGTGGGCCCCAGAGGCCAAGCCAGCCAGACCTTTTCCATGTTCCTGGATCAGTGGGGCTCCTGCAGCATCACAATTGCCCCAGGGTTCCTTGAGGCCCCATAGTATCACAACTGATCTTTGTTTCCATGAGGCCCAGCAATATCACAATGATCTCCTTGCCTCCACAGTGGCACAATGGCCCCTTGCTTCCATGAGGTCTTGCAGTGTCAAAATGGTTCCCTTGGTTCCACAGGACTGCACAATGACACAATGTCCCACTGGTTCCATGAGGTCACAGAGTGTCACAATGGCCCCTTGGTTTTTCTGGCCTCCCCAGGATCACAATGGCTCCTTGGTTCCACAAGGCCTGGCTGTGTCACACTGGCCCCTTGCTTCCATTGGGAGCTGTCAGTGTCCCAATGGCCCCTTCCTTCCATGAGACCTGTCAGTGTCACCATGGTTGCCTTGGCTCTGTGAGGCCCTGTGGTGTCACAATGGCCACTTGGTTCCAGAAGGCCCTGAAGAGCCTCTTGATTCAACGAGGTCTCAAAGTGCCAGAATCCTCTCCAGGAGTCCATGAGGCCCCACAGTGTCACAAGGGCACCTTGGTTCCATGAGGCCCTGAAGTATGGAATGGCCCCTTGATTCCATTGGGCCCCTCACTCTTGCATGAGTTCTTAGTTCCACAGGGCCCTGTAAGTGTCACAATGGTCTCCTTGGTTCTGTGGTGCCACAGAGTGCCACAATGGCCCCTTGGTTCTACAAGGCCCCAGAGTGTCACAATGGCCCCTTGCTCCTGTAAGGCCGTGTGATGTCACAATGGTCTCATTGGTTCCACGAGGCCCTGCAGTTCCACAAGGGCCCTTTGGTGTCACAAGGCCTTGAAGTGACATAATAGCCTCAGTGGGTTGCCCTGTGTGGTAGGGTGACTTTATGCTGCTTGTATCCCCAATCATCTGTTCTGTTTCTGCTGTATATTGTGTTCTGTACCTTTAAAACTTGTTCTGGAAGCGAAGGGGAGAAAGAAGCAGCGTGCAGTTTGTTTTGAGAAAACTGCCTGACTCCCACACATCGCTTTCTCCAGCGTTCGTCTGAGGCACGGACAGCGGTGGGACAGCGATCTCCTGTGCTTTTAGTTAGTTTTAGCTAGCTAGCTAGGGCAGAGAAGACTCCCTGGACTGTTTTTTTTCCTTTTTCTTGGGACTGTTTAAATCTGCTCAGGACTGAAAAACCCAGAGGAGCAGCGAGGGCTGGCACCTGCAGCCGCCGGGCCTGGACCTGCGGAGGGAGTGGGACTGGTGGGAGACTGAGTGAGCTGAGCTACACCCACAGCAAGGACTGTCTCTGTTTGCCATCTCTCTTTGGAGCGGGCAGAGGTTTTATTGTTTCATATTATTAATTCTTTGCATTTGTGGGCATTTTGTTTGTTAAATAAATAGTTTTTTCCACTTTTCTCCGAGGAAGTTCTTTTCCCGGACCGGCTGGGGGGAGGGGCCGTTTGGGTTTGCTCTTCCAGAGGAACCCCTTCGGAGGTTTTCTCCCAAATTTGCCCTAAACCAGGACACTTGCTGAGCTCCTTTCCAATTCAGCTCTCTAATGCTGCTGGGACAATGCTGGTCCCTGTTTTAGGCTGGAGCAGAGCAGATGGGACAGGAGCCCTGCAGGGCTGTAGGGGACCGGCAGCTTGTGAGGTGCACGAGCACATCTTCATTAGCTTGGTCATTGGAGCACTTCTAAGAAATGTCCAAGTTTTCCCACCACCAGGAGAGACTAGGAATTTCCTGGAACTGGACAATGGCAGGAGAAGAAATCCTGGTCCTGCCCTCTCTTTGTGTCACTGGCTGGACTTGTGTTTTCCACGGAGCTGTGTCTTCCTTTGGCTTTGTTGGCTGACAATGAATGAACATCCCTCTGTGTCTCGGGCAGCTCCTTCTGCAAGGAAAGCAGGTGGGAGTTGGTGCCAAGGAGCTGAAAGCTGCAGGTGCAGCCTGGAGTGGAGGGAGCTCAGATTTGCACAAGGCTGCTCTGAGTGCCAGGGGCTGGATGAGGGAAATGGTGGGGTGGGGATGGGGACAAAGTGTGATTGATTGTCAGCCATGAAGGGTCTTGATGTTCATATCTATTCAGAGCACCTTAGGAGGTGCTGGGGATCAATATCAACTGGAGACTGCTGATATAGATTCATAAACAGGAAAACAAAACTAAAGAGGACAAAAAACCCCTGCATTTTTTAAAAAAATATATAGTATATTCTCTTTGAATACACCTCTGAAATCTGTACATTTAACCACAGAAGAATTGAAGACTTGAAACTAAATAATTCCCAGGGGCTTTTCTTGTTAGAGTGCTTTGGAATGTTAATGAGCCTTTGGCACTGAATTCCTGAACTGAAGAGCTGAAGACTGAACAAGCCTCTGGAGAGCTACAATTCATCAGGGAACCTCCGAGTTGCTGAGGATGGATCCTCAGCAGAGCAGATTGAAGAGATTCCAAGGGTTTCCAGCTGCTCAAGAGCTGTGAGCTCACGTGCAGGCACAGGGGCTCCATGGTGGCATCTGAGGGGTCTCTGGGCTCCTGAAGATCTGTTTGGTCACACTCAGTCACAGGGGCTCTGTGGTGACATCCCAGGGGTCCTTAATCTCCCTAAGGGTCATGAGGTGACAGACAGTCCCAGGGCTGCCCAGTGACACCAGAGGTGTCTGTACCCTGCCAAGGAGCCAATTTGTCCAAGGCAGTGGCAGGAGTGCAGTGGTGACATCCCTGTGCTCCTAAAGAACAGCGAGGTCACCGACACTCCCAGGGGCTCCATGGGGACATCCCAGGAGTGTCCAGGCTGCCAAAGAGCTGGGATGTCACAGACACTCCCAGGGGCTCCATGGGGACATCCCAGGAGTGTCCAGGCTGCCAAAGAGCTGGGATGTCACAGACACTCACAGGGGTTCCTGTCATGGGCACAGTGGCAGCTTCAGGCAAAGTTTATTAGAGAAGCTCCTGTTGGGTCATGAGGTTCACAAAGGACCCAAACCAGGACCCCCAGGCTTTCCAAACTCCTTCTGTGAGAGGATCCTGGCAGTGCCTGGATCCAATCCCAGCCCCAGACTTTCTCAAGGATTTATGCCTAAAGGATTGTACAGGTGGAATTGAACCTTTGAACAACTTTGTCCCACAACATGAAGGATGGCAAACCAGAAGTATTTATGGACATATAGATATGACTGATTATGATCATGATCAGACAAAAAGGTCTTAATCAGAATGATTTATTCCACAGTACAGGAGCTGTAACATCTATTTTAAGATAGTGCTCTAGGAAGCAATTTTGAAGCAATTGTATTAAAGCAAAAGCAGTTATTAACCAGAGATGGGTGTCACTCCCCCAGACCAACAACCGTGGGCAAATCTCTTTAGCTCAGCCTCAGGCAGTGACCTTGAGGGGTGTCCCCACTCCAGGGAGGAATCTCCACACACCCCCACAAGAAGGGAAATGTCAGGAGATGCTGCAGTTAAAATTTGGGATGGGGCTTTTCTAGTCTGAAGTGCTGCCCTGTCAGTCAGATGTGCCCAGGCTGTGCCAGCTCAGCAGTTCTGCAGAAGCTCTCAGTGTTGTCACTGGGTTGTTGCTTTCTCTGGGGATTTTAGCAGCTCTGCCACAGCTTCAGCTCCCTCTCAGCATGTGGAACTTTGGGATGGAGTAGTCAGGCTGCTTTCAGCATTCTTCACCCCCAAAGCAGCATGATCCCCTTCTTCATTTCCCACTGGGGGCTTTGCAAACAGGGCCTTGCTGGAGTTGTTTGAGCCCATTGCAGGCAGAGCCTCCTGCTCCAGCAGGAATGCCTTTCCTGTGCCAGGACCAGGGCAGATCCCACTGCAGGAAAAGCCCCAGGCCAGCCCCAGCAGAGTGAAGGCCTCGAGCACGAATGAAGAGTGCCGTGCTGGGAGCTGTGCCAGGGAGAGCCTGAGGCACCAAAGGCCCCTGGGCAGCAGCAGCTGCTTCCAGGGCATGGCCAGAAGCCTCCCTTGGCCAGCCGGCCTGGTGGCCACCACTGCAGAGCTGCTGGCTCAGGGCTCATTTCTGCCTGGGCTCTGCCCCAGCCCACAGAGTGTGAGCTCAGCCCTGACTCTGGCACAGCCGCTGTGCCTGAGCCCTGCAGAGCCTCAAGGTCACCTGTGCCAGCCTGGTGCCCATCCCTGGGTCTGGCACTGTCACTTCTGTGCTCGCTGCTGCCTCCAACACTGAACCCCCTCATCTACAGCCTGAGGAACCAGGGGCTGGAGGATGCCCTGAGGAATGTGACCACTCTGTGCTTTTCAGAAACAATCAGGTGCCTCTTTGTTTGTGCACAGCATTCTGAATGGAACTCATTCCAGACCCAGACTGCTTTGTGCCATGTATCTTGTTTGATATTCTATTTGGTGTATTAATCTTTTCTTTTCTTTTCTTTTCTTTTCTCTTTTCTTTTCTTTTCTTTTCTTTTCTTTTCTTTTCTTTTCTTTTCTTTTCTTTTCTTTTCTTTTCTTTTCTTTTCTTTTCTTTTCTTTTCTTTTCTTTTCTTTTCTTTTCTTTTCTTTTCTTTTCTTTTCTTTTTTTGATAATATTTTCCATAAAGTGCTGCCATTAGGCCTAGTATTGCTACATCAGTGTCTACCGTGCCTGTGTTAAGCACAGACAGTAAGGAGCCCTGATCACTGTGCATTGATGTCAAATAAAGTCTCCTGCTCTGCCCTGGGTGCCCAAGATGTTCCCTCAGCCCCTCTCTGTCTCTGCAGGAGCAGTGCCTGTGAGCACAGGTGGAGGGCAGAGACTCCCAGCACAGCAGCACAGCCAGGGACAATGGCCCTGCCTCTTCCCACAGCTGCTCTTCCCAGCTCCAGCCTCTCCTTGCCAGCCCTTCTGTGGCTGTAAGGCCGCAGTGCAGTGGCAGCTTGGTCACTGTCCTGCTGCGTGTCCGTGCTGTGAGCACAGGCAGGGCCAGGCCATGGGCACTGCTGGGACACAGCTGGGCTCCAGCACAGCAGCTCCAGCAGCCAAGGGCATCTCCTGAGGGCAGCCCAGGAAGGCTTTGCTCTCCCTGCACAGTCCCTCTCAGCAACAGGCCCAAGGAACAGACTCTGAAGAGGCTCCTTGTGTTCCTTGTTCTCCCAGGGCTCCGTGGGATGAGATCAGGGTCCCAGGGTGGCCTTCAGGGGACTCAGGTCTGGGTCAGGCTCTGCTTGTTGGTGGCCAGGGCCCATCAGATGGTGAAGGGTCTGTGCTGAACCTTCCTGGGGCTCTGCAGCTTGTGCCAGGGCTGATGGCAGGGGAATGTTTGTCTGGAGGGCCTTGAGCTGCCAGGAGAGCACAGGGCACCTGCAGGGACCGTGTGTGCCAGGGAGCAGCAGGGAGTGGATCTCCCTGGGCACAGGCCTGGCCAGGCTGGGGTCACCCCGAGGTCAAGGACTGAATGTCTGCTGTGAGCCAGGAGAGCTCTGCAGCCCCAGGGGACACAGCAGGCACAGGAAAGGAGTCTGGGCACTGAGTGCTCTGACCCTCAGGGAACTTCCCCAGGAGGCTGCAGGGCAGCCCCAAGGCCATGGGGCAGCCCTGGAACAAGGCAGACACCTGTTATAAATACAAATAAAATAAAGAACAAATTTTAAATTTTTAAATTAGCAATTTAATATTAAATATTAAATTAAGCATATACAAAAAATTGGCAATTATTAATTTAATCTGGTTAAGGTTCTGGTAAGGCATAAGCAAAACTGACTGGGGTACAGGGAAGGTTTCTCACCCCACTTCACGTACAAACCAGAGCAATTCAGACTACACTGATATACTATCTGCTAATACAGATTCATCAATGTTTCCTGTAAGTTTCCTCCTATTTCCCATTCTAAAAATCTGCATCACTGTACTTCATGGTGCATGCTTCACTTGTTGTTAGGGCGTCTTGTGTCTTCTTTTGGTGGTCTTTGGGATGAAGGCTCACAGTCTTCCTCGTTGTCCTCTGGATAACCTCACAGGTTGTGCATGTGCCCCAAGCCTTGTGTTACGTTAGCCAACATCATATTCCAAAAAAAAGCCTTAAATAAAAACACAACTTAAATTCTGTACCTGGAACCATCCCAATTGTCCATCTCAAGGCTGATCTTCCAATATCCCAAGACCTATTCTGGTTTGGGATTTTATTTATCTCAAGTTACATCCTGTATCCTATTTTTTTTTCATAAACATCTGCAAACATCAGTTTTGTGACACTAATCACATATCGTTTCTCTTTTTCTAAAATATTGATATAATTACAATTTAGTTAGCACAAAATCATTCATCACAGGGCTGAGGTGCAGCTGCCCCAGCGGTGCCTCCGAGCTGGCAGGGCCATGGTCACTCAGGGTCAGTGGCCGGGCAGTTCTGTTGGCTGGACACGGGTCTGGACACTTCCCTTGGAGCGTCTCCAGGCATGGAATGTTGGGGCTGTCACTGCTGTGGTGTCACTGAGAGGGGAACGCTGGGGCTGCCCTGCTCCTGCCCCAGCCCAGCAGCTCTGCCAGCTCCTCCTGGGGACAGAAAGGCTGAGCCAAAGGGTGAGAATTGCAGAAGGGGCTGAGCTGGGAGGGACCCACCGGGATCATGGAGTCCAACCCGTGGCCCTGCACAGACACCCCAACAATCCCAGCCTGGGCATCCCTGGGAGCGGTGTCCAAAGGCTCCTGGAGCTCCAGCAGCCTCGGGGCTGTGACCATTCCCTGGGGAGCCTGGGCAGTGGCTGAGCCCCCTCTGGGGGAAGAAGCTTTTGCTGCTCTCCAGCCCAGCCCTGCCCTGGCCCAGCCCCAGCCGTTCCCTCGGGTGCTGTCCCTGCTCCCCCGGGGCAGAGGTGGGAGCTGCCCCAGCGCTGCCCCTCGGGAGGAGCCGCAGCCCCCGGGGAGCTCTGAGCTCCGTCTGCTGGGCTGCGGCCGAACCGAGCCAGCGCCCGCAGAGCTCCGGGGAAAGGTCCTGCCCCTGGCTCAGGGCTGGGCCGGGGCCACGGGGAGAAAATCACATTCCAACTTCTGCCCCACAGCAGGGAGGAGCAGCAATTCTTGGGTAAGAGAGACTCTTTCCAAGGGCCTGCAGGGACAGGACAAGGGGGAATGGCTTCCCACTGCCTGAGGGCAGGGTTAGATGGGATGCTGGGAAGGAATTCTTCCCTCTGAGGGTGCTGAGACCCCGGCACCAGTTGCCCAAAGAAGCTGTGGCTGCTCCATCTTTGGAAGTGTCCAAGGCCAGTCTGGACAGCACTTCCTGCCCAGGGGCAGTGGGATGTGGTGGGGTGAGGATTGTGAGGGTGAGATGGGTTCTGGTCAGCTGAAAGCTGAGGATGATGAAGCCGAGTGAGACCATGATCCTGAGTGGTTTCTGGGGTATCCCACACTCCTGAAGGAATTCCAGAGTATCTCCTGTTCCTGTACACACGAAGTCATGGTGTACAGGATTAGGTACAGCCCCAGCCTACCTCCCTGGGACTCTCAAGGGCTGATTGGGGTTGTGCTCTCTGGGGGATGCAGCGCTGAGACCCCTCTGCTGTCCCCATCAGGTTCTTCTTCCCCAACTGGTGTGGCCTGGGACAGTCCCAGCACTTCCAGCTGCTGAATGACCAGGCCAGCCCTGTCCTGACTACCCCATCCTTGATTACCCTTTCACCCAAGTGAGCCCTGCCAGGCTGCCTCCTCACCCTACTCCTCCTCCCCCTTCTCCTCATCCTCCTCCAGTGCCCACCAGTACCTGGGGGATGTGAATCCTCTTACCTTCTCACCTGGAGCTGCTCGTGGCCATCCCACAGTGGGCACGGGGCACCCCAGGTTGCCAAGATGGGGTCACTGTGTCACCTGAGGGGGACACGCCCCAGGGACAGAGGCAGGGAAGCAGCAGGAAACCAGAGCCCAGGGTAGGATGTGATTCACGTGGGCACTGGGACACGAGGACAATACAAGCACAGGCCAGGGATCTTGGGGTGCCTCAGGCATCCTGGCACAGCAGGAGATGGGAGAACCCCCCAGCCCTTGTGCCCTACCCAATCCCACAGGGATTTGCTTGGGGCCACAGAGCCGTGGGGCTGAGCCTGCCCACTCAGGAGGAGGGGCTGAGCCTGGCCCTGCTGGACATGCTGCACATGGCCAAGGAGGAGAGGCAGAGCCCTGGACAGGTCTTCAGCCACGTCAGATGAGCTGGGGGTGGGGGGACAGGGTGGCAGCCACGGTACAGCCCAGAATCACTGGGACAGCCTGGCATCCATCAGGATGGCCTGGCAGCCATAGGGACATTGTGACACCTGTGGAGACAGCCTGGCATCCATCAGGGCAGCCTGGCACCCATGGAGGCAATGTGCCACCTCTAGGGACAGCCCAGCACACACTGGGACAACCTGAAACCTGGGGGGGGCAGCCTGGCATTGCTGGGACAGCCTGGCATTGCTGGTGTGAAATGCAGGGTGTGTTTCGTGTCAGGTAGGAAAAGGTGGCCTGTGTAGTTGTAATTGTGAAATGTGTGGAACAAGGCCAGGAGGCAGTTAGAAAAATTAGTTTTAATACGCAAAAAAAACCAAACAAAAAGCATGGGAAGAGGCCTTTAGATAAACATTTTACTTGCTTATAAGTGAATAATGTGATCTTTAAAGGTTTTACAGTATAAGTTTTAAGTTTTCTTTAACATGTAGGATGGAAGAATGCAGAAGTATTATTATTTGCTTTGAAAATAAAATTATTATAAGCTTTAAGTTGCTTTGCAACAAGAAGCTTTGAACTATAGCTTTAGAAAATATAAAAGAAGTTGTAATCACCAAAATAATAGAAGGAAGTGATCTTATCCCAAGCTAAGAACTGATGATCCTGGAAAGAAAAACTGGACGATCCTGGGAAGGGAAGCTAGATATCACCTTCACTGATTTATAATCCTGGAAAGGGAAGCTGGAATTCACCATCACTGATGTATGCTTCTGAGAAAGGGAAGCTGGACATCATCATCACTATTTTACAGCCTTAGGGTATAGAAATTATACATCACCAATAAGAACTGATCACAGTGGGGTATAGAACTTAAAATTCACAAATACAAACTAGTAGAAAACCATAAAAACACTGCTGAGAAATGTTTATGAAGATGCTCAATAAATACCAGCAAAAAATTGTAGCCGGTGTGCAGCTGGAGGGGAGACCCCCCCCTTGTACCCAGCTCCCTGATTTGCTCACACTTTGCCATTTGAAATAATGAATAAATAAATTGATTGTTGCTTGATATATTGGCTGAGTCAAGCTATTCATTGCTTACAATTTGGTGGAGAATGTGAGCATCTCCAACTCCAACGCCTCTCAGGGAGGCGCCCCACCTTTGGTGGTTCCAACCTCTGGTGGCCCTGAGTGACTGGGAAACCTCCCTGGGAGAAAGGAGATCCTTAAGGTAAATTGTGAGCAAAAGAATTTTGAGCTCCCAGATCAGACTGCAGTAAATTCACCTGTAATAACTCGTGCACACAGACCCAGGCAAGAAAAGAGGCTGTAAGTATCTCTTGGTTAGATGGGATAAGGGACGGGTGAAAGTACGAGTGCTGTGTGTGTGAGACGTGGCCCAGCCACGGAGCGAGTGCCGAGGAGTTCTGACCTCGGCTCCGTCTGCCCGTGAGGGGAGTGGCAGGGGAAGGAACAAAGTGAGTGAAAACGGGTGAGTGAAGGGATGTTTTTAATAAAGGTCGGGGGCGGGATGCAGCAATAATTGGAGAGGATTTCTCCTTAGTAAATTGGAGGCAGGAAGCAGCACTGATTGAAGGGACTTTTTATATAAAAAATCCTAAGCGAGTAAAAAGATTTCAAATAGTGTTGAAGTCGGAACAAGTGTAGTCGAGGTGAGTGAAAGGAAACCCGTTAGGATAAGATGGGTCAATGCCAAAGCAAGAGCCCAGGAACTGGTATAAACCAGCAGAAAAATAGAAGTACTAAGGGTACTGGAAAAAGAGGGAGCACTTTACCAGACATACCTCAGGACATCCCCCTGGGGTTAATGTTAAAATTTTGGGATGAATGGGAATCCAGGAAAAGAAAAAGTAAGGAGAAAATGATACAATATTGTATGTGGAATGGACTAAAAAATGATACAACCTGGTAATTTGTATTGGCCAATGTACGGGTCATTTGAGGGGTGGATTTGTCAGGCTTTAAATGTCTATATAAATAAAAAGGACCCTATTAACCAAGAAGAAAGTGATTATGCCGCTTTATGGCACGGGTCCTGGCCTTCTCCCTTGTATACTTTAAAAACCAAATAAAAAAAAAAAGAAATCATGGGACCCCCTAGACAATGTCCCTGCTCCTTATTGGCCACAGCCAACTTTGCCCCCAGAGGTGCCTAATCCGGCACCCCTTGCACCTCAAGCCCCTGTGGCTCTGCTCCCAGCACCAGATTCACCACCGGCACATGGAACAAGAAGCAGAGAAAAGGCACGGGCAGAAACGAGTGGGGACAACAATGATGATGGAAGTGGGAAGGGCCAGTTATATCCATTAAGAGAAGTAGCAATAGTAGGAAACCAAGGGGGACCAGTTATTGGGTATGTATCAGCAGCCTTGAATACTGGAGATGTTAAAAAGGAAATGGCACCAAGCCCAAGGTGCTTCCAAGGAGGTTCCCCTTCCCCACAGCCTGTCTGCACTGAAGCACTTCCAGGGCTCTCTGCATTTCCCTTCCCCTCATTCTTGGCTCACTCACACACCTCCCAACAACTCACCTGGAGCTTTCAGCTGCAAGGAGTTCAAAGCTTGTCTGTCCTTCAGCAGTTGGTCGAATTCTGCCTTCAGCCAACTCTGGGTTTGTGTTTATTCTAGAACTTCCTGTGTGTCTAGAACATTCCTTGCATGGTTCTGCCTTGGGGAAGAAGTGGCACCTTGGGCTTGGCACACACTTGAGGAGATTGTCTGAAACTCAGGTGTTTCAGATTGCTAAAAAAGGAAGAAAAACCCTCTTTGCCAGAGTGCAGCCAGTTCTCTGAGCAAAGCAGGTCCCAGGTGAGTGAGGAGAGACAGGATGAGGTTGGGGAATGTGGAACAATGTTCACCACACTGGGTCAGACCTAAGGGCACAGCATCTCTGAGCAGGCCAGACCTCCTCGGGAGAGACTCTGCATCAATATCAGACACTGAATGCTGCAATCACCACTTCTCTAAAGAGAAAACTTCACCTTTGAAAATATACATGTGGATTTATTAGAATCCTTTTGAAGTACTTCTACAGAACTCTACGAAAAAGATTTCCTAGTGAGCTTCTCTATACCAGAGGGGAATCAAGGCAGAGCCCTTGTTTGTCAAGACTTGCTTGATCCTAATGAGCCCCGTGGTACATTTGGTGCTGAGCCATTGAACCTCAGGGCCTGAGAAGAGATTGCACAAACCTTTCCAGGAGCCAAAGTCAGAAGAAAAACCCAAATTGTCTCAAGGCATTAATGGGTCCCACTGAGGTCCATCCCCCACACAGGCTCCTCATGGACTCCTTGGAGAAGAGAATTATAGGCCAGGATTGCACAAAAACCTCTCAGAGACTCAGTGTGAGAAGGAAAATCCAAAGGACGTTAAACACCTTGAGTATCTCAAAGTATTAATGAGCCTCACTGAGTGTCAGTGCAAAGCTCTCAAGGGATCCATTAAAGCAGATAATTGGAGGCCAGGATTGAACAAAAACTTCTCAGAGACTCAGTGCCAGAAAAATGTTCTTTCATAAACTTTGAGTACCTTAAAGTAATAATGAGGCCCACTGAGTGTTTTACTGGCTAAGAATCTCAAGGGACTAATTAAAGCATATAATTGGAGGCCATAATTTCACAAACTTCTCAGACTCAGTGTCAAAAAAAGTTCTTTAAGAAACTTTGAGTACCCTGAAATATTAATGAGCCCCACTGAATGTTTGTACTGACTAAGAATCCCAAGGGACTTGTTAAAGTAGATAATTGGGGCCAGGATTGCACAATCTTTCTCACAGAATCAGATTTAAAAGGGAAATACCAAGTACCTTAAAATAACTGAAGTACCTTGAAGCATTAATGAGCCCCACTGAGTGTTGTTACTGACAAAGCCTCTCATGGGACTAATTACAGCAGATAATTGGAGGCCATGATTGCACAAACCTCTCAGAAACTCCAAGGCAAAAGCCAAACCCAAAGTCCTTTGAAGAACCTGCAGTGCCTGGGAACATTCAGGAGCCCCCCAGGGCCATTCAAGGCTCCCCAGGGACTCCTTCCAGCACATCCTTGAGGCCACTGGGCTGTCAGGGGGATGCTGAGGGCAGGACAAGAGGCTGAGAGTGCCCAGCCTTGCTGGGGCTGTGCCGGGAGACCCCAGGGCCTCAGGACAAGGTGTCTCCTCACAGCCCTTGGTGGCACAGACTCTCCTGTGCCCCAGGGCACCAAGACTTGGCTTCTCTTTGTCCCCACCTGTCATCACTGCCTCCAGTTCTCTGCCTCTGCCTGGGGCCTGGGGACGCTTTCTCAGTCCTGTCCCTCAGTGGGATCCATTAAAACTTCCAGAAACTTTGGAGTTGGGTTCTGACTTGGAGTTCTTGAGAGGTTTCTTCATCTCCCTGTCAGGGACTGATGTTCAGGGCCTGAGCACAAGCCCCAAGAGGGTCATTAAAGTCTTTGTGCTGTGTCTGTGCTGCCGAGCTGGGCTGGGCTCCTGGCAAAGAAGCAGCTCCTGGCAACCAAGAGGAGCCTTAAAACACATTTCTCTTGCTGAGCAGCTCTTCTCCCAGCCCAGCAGGGCTGGGGCACTGCCTGCAGCCACCCCGGGCACAGCACAGAGGCACAGAGGGGTTCAGCTCAGCCTGGGCTGGCAGCACAGACCAGAGCTCACTCAGGGCTCACTAGAGGAGAAATCCTCACAGCGTTGGGAACAGTCACTCTCTGGCTGGGGGAAGATAAGCTGCAGTTCCTGCAGGGATCTCCTGAAGCTGGCACATCCCACAGCTCTGGAGGACATTTGCCAGAAGAAGGTGAGCCTGGGATTGCTGTAAAGATCAAGAGCTTTCCTGGGAGTGTTTTCAATTTCCTGCTTGGAGAAGGATGGGAAAGTTGGGGTGATGACAAAGAGATTTTTGTTTTTTATACATTTTTCATATATTCATAGCTCTGTTAACTACTATTATGTAGTTACAAAACTATAACCTTTAATTAACTCTATTCAACTACTATTGCATATACTTATTATCGTATACATATACTTATATACTATAGTATATATATACATATATTTACCTGTATACTATAGTATATATTGTATAGTATACATATACTTATATATACTTATATACTTATAGCATACATATACTTATTTAAGTATAATTCTTAATTAATTCTAGCATGTTTCCTACCCTTTCTTTTAAGTTTTAGAACAATAAGCTGACCTTCTAATTACATTCCTGAACTACTGTGTAGTCTTATTATCAGGAGGGGGACCTACATGAATAACATTTTGGTTTTGACCCAGTGTATGAGCAATCATAAAAAAAAAGCGGGGCAAAGAAACCCTTGGAGCAATGGATTGACCCAGGGGTCTGTAACTGGTGCAACTGAATCTCCTATTGGATGTTCCTGCTAAATATCCTAATTAATCAACCTTCACAAATTGTTGAAATCAGGGGCTGGGTGTGCCCCATCCCCACTGGGACACCTGGAAGCTTCTAATAAAGGTCTGTTTTTTACTTTACTGTTCTTACACTGTTACAAGGGGTTTTTCTTGTCTTTTGATTACAGGCAACAGGAGAATGAGAGCAGCAGAACAGGAATTGTAATCACAGAATCACAGAACATTCTGAGTTGAAAGGGACACACAGGATCATCAAGGGAATGTTTCAACATTTACAAGACTCCAGAGCTGTAACTTTGGGTGGTCAGTCTCTCTGCTGAGAGGCTCCTAAAGGGCCTTCAGCCCCTCCTCAGCCCTGGACAGCAGCAGCAGCATCACCTTTGCAGGGCCCAGCAGGGCTCTCCTGAGCTGCCCTTGCCCACCTGCAGACAGAGCCTGCCCCAGCCAGGGCCCTGCAGACAGGCAGGTTTCTGTAGGGCCGGGCCCAGGGCACAGAGGCTGGGATGGGCTCTGTCAGCGCTGGCAGGGACAAGGCTCCTCTCAGCAGGGAAATGTCCAGGCCCAGGGAGATGCTCAGGGAAGGAGAGGGGGCTGAAGAGAGCAGTGCTGGGGGCAGGAGGGCACTGTTGGTGTGTGGGAGGTGCCATGCACAGCTGGGCACGGGAAGATTGTCCTGAGTGCCTGGCTGTCTCTGCCCTGCCCTCCCAGGCACAGCCCCACCACATCTTCTCTTGGTTCTGCACTGCCCTGATATTGTCCCTGTCATCTGGTGCTCTCAGGGAGGCTCTGGCATTTGCAGCAGCTGAGTCAGGCACTGCCCTTGGGATTGCTGCCAGGCAGCTGTGCCCATGGCCATGGGGTGTCCAAGCTTCCCTGGGACCTGTGGGGCTGTGGGCAAAGCAGTCCATGGGAAAGGGGAATGGGCTGAGCCCCCTCCCTGAGATCCCATCATGGGCACACCTGGGGATCTCCTTGCTGTGTCCTTGCAAGCTCTGAGCTGCCCTCCTGGCTGCAAATCTGTGCCAGAGCCCCTCGCAGTTCCCTGAATGTGCCCCGGGGAAGTGCAGAGATGCCAGAGCTGAGGAAATGCTGCTGGGTTTGCCAAGGGAGCCATGAGTGTCCTTGGCAGAAGGGGGTGCTGAGACCTTGCCCAGAGCCCTTTAGAGAGGGGGAGACATTCAGGGATCCCTCTGCTCTGGGCAGGGTCTGGTTTATCCCAGGGTGACCCAGGAGTGTGATTGTGCTCTGATTGCAGCCAAAGCTGCAAACCCAGGGCAGTTGGGAACAAGCCCATCCAGCCCCTCCCCTTGCCCAAGCCACAGGGAATCTTTTGCCGCTCACATCTCTCAGTGGCAAACTCTGAGTGCAGCAGAAATGCTGGGGATTTCTGACCTCAGAGAACCAGCAATGATGTACGGGCAGGAAAATAATGGCCAGAATTCCTTCCTGCTCTCCATGCCTTTTAAAATCAGGAGTGCAGATGGCAACAAGCCTTTCTGCATTAGGAGAGATTCCCCTGACAAATCCTGAATATCCAGCCTTGTCCCTCTGCCACATGACCACAAACTCAGGGCAGCAGGGCAGGGATGGCTCCTCGAGAGCCCTCATGAACAGGCTTGGCTGCTCCTGGCGCACTCAGACAGGAAAACTGGTGCTCAGGCAGGGACCTGGGTGAAGGTTTTCCCAGAGCAGGAACGAGGGTGGGTGACTCACAGCGGGACAGTCTACATGGAATGGCCAAGGTTTGGCTCAAAGCAGCCTCTGCTGACTTGTCCCTGTCCTTTCTCCATGAACAGGTCCCCATGTGCAGCCAGAGCAAATGTCCAACAGCAGCTCCATCAGCCACTTCCTCCTGCTGGCATTGGCAAGCAGGCGGCAGCTGCAGCTCCTGCACTTCTGCCTCTTCCTGGGCATCTCCCTGGCTGCCCTCCTGGGCAACGGCCTCATCATCAGCGCCGTAGCCTGCGGCCACCACCTGCACAGCCCCATGTTCTTCTTCCTGCTCAACCTGGCCCTCACCGACCTGGGCTCCATCCTAACCACTGTCCCCAAAGCCATGCACAATTCCCTCTGGGACACCAGGAACATCTCCTACACAGGATGTGCTGCACAGATGTTTTTCTTTACATTCTTCATCTCATCAGAGTACTATCTCCTGACCGTCATGTGCTACGACCACTACGTGTCCATCTGCAACCCCTGCACTGTGGGACCCTCCTGGGCAGCAGAGCCTGTGCCCACATGGCAGCAGCTGCCTGGGCCAGTGGCTTTCTTTATGCTCTCATGCACACAACCAATACATTTTCCCTGCCCCTGTGCCATGGCAATGCCTTGGGACAGTTTTTCTGTGAAATCCCAGTTATCCTCAAGGTGTCCTGCTCCAAATCCTATCTCAGGGAACTTGGGCTTCTTGCTGTCACTGCCAGTTTATCATTGTGTTGTTTTGTGTTCATTGTTTTCTCCTATGTGCAGATCTTCAGTGCTGTGCTGAGGATCCCCTCTGAGCAGGGGCGGCACAAAGCCTTTTCCACCTGCCTCCCTCACCTGTTGTGGTTTCCCTGTTCATCAGCACTGGCATATTTGCCAATCTGAAGCCCCCCTCCATCTCCTCTCCATCCCTGGATCTGGCCCTGTCAGTTCTGTACTCGGTGGTGCCTCCAGCCCTGAACCCCCTCATCTACAGCCTGAGGAACCAGGAGCTCAAGGCTGCAGTGTGGACACTGATCACTGGATGGTTTTGGAAACATTAAACTGCTGGCCAGTTTCTGCAAAGCCTTTGTATTAAGAGCCATCTTTATAGTTCCTGTTGGTTTGATTGTGGTTTTTTTTCCATGTCTTTTAATTTTTCCACACTGCCCAAAAAGAAATGTCATTGTTTGTGCCATTTCTCATTTTGATTTTCTCCACCTTCACTGTGGCCCCAGACTGTGTCAAGGAATTGTTGAGCTCTCAGTGGCTCTAAATTAACTAAGGGATCTCGCAGCAAAGTTTTCACTGCAGATCCCCCTTTTGTTCCCTTCTCTGGAGCTGCAGCAGCAATGTCTGTGTGCAGAGATGGGGGCAGGGCAGGGGTGGCACAGCAGCTCTGCTCCTGCTGGCCACACCATTCCTGATCCAGGCCAGGAGCCATTGGCCTTCTTGGCCACCTGGGCACACTGCTGCCTCATGTCCAGCCTGCTGTCCATCAGTCCCTGCAGGTCCCTTTCTGCCTGGCTGTTGTCCAGCCACTCTGTCCCCAGCCTGTGGCACTGCAGGGGTTGTTGTGGCCAAAGTGCAGGACCCGACACTTGGACTTGTTCAACCTGACACTGTTGGATTTGTTCCCTGGATCCAGCCTGTCCAGGGCCCTGTGCAGAGCCCTCCTGCCCTCCAGCAGATCCACACTCACACCTGCAGGAGAGATGGCCAACTGTTGGGCAGGGCTGGCAGGGCCACAGGCACCCAGGCCTTTGTCCCCTGGGCTCTGCCAGCGCCTCTGGAGACCCCACAGGAGGAACTTTCCTTGCAGGGGCTGCACTTTGGTCCTCCCTGGCCCCTCCCTGAGCAGGCTGGCAGGGCTTGCAGCTTTAGAACATTTGTCCTTGCTGCCCCTGCCATCCCCCTGCCCCACAAACAGCCCCCAGCCACCCGGGAGGGACAGGCCCTGCTGTCCCAGGCCTGGGCTCAGGGCTTGGCCTTTCTGCTCCCTCCAGCCAGCCCAGGCCTTGCTCAGCATTGCAGTTCCCTGCTCACAGCCTTGGGCTCCCTGCAATCCTGGCCTCAGGGAGCTGCTCTCACCAGGCCCTGGGCAGCCTTGGGCACTCCCTGCCCTCAGTGGGGCCCAGGGATGCTCCAAGGGACTTGGAGTTTTGCTTCTGACTCCTTCAGCAGCTTCTGCAACCTTCTCTCAGTGCCTGAGGGTCCGGGACTCAGCTCCAAATTCACCGTGGGGCTGAATAAAATATAGAAAGCCCTGAGGAACTCTTTTGCTTCCTTCAATTGTCTTCAAGTTTCCAGTGCTTGTGCAGCTGCTTGGAGTCAGTTTTGAGTCCTGTGAAGGAGGGAGATTTGGAAGTGCATCTCATGACTTTTTTTTTTCTTTAATTTATCTTTTTTTCTCATTTTCCCGATCAGTGAAGAGGGGATAGAAACATTCCGCAAGGGATCTTGATGCTCAGTGTCTCCTTAGGAGGTCTGGGCATGGAGAAAAATGAGCCCCTTGAAGGCTGACCCTGTTTGGACAACCTGCTCCTCACCCCAACCTCACCATGTCTGACATTGCCCACCTGGGACTGACATCCCTGTGCCCTGCATCACAACCCGGTCCCCTGAGCTCTGCAGCTGGCTGTCCCAGCCCATTGCACCGTGTCCCACCTGCTCTCCTCAGGCCTCTGCCTGCACACAGGCCCAGGAGAAGTTTTCCTGTTGGTGAGGAAAGAATGGAAAAGCCGGAGCAGGTTTCCTGAACAACAAAGCCCACTCAGGAACCACATGCTCAGGACAGGCTGCCTGGAATGATGTCACCTTTCTACAAGGGACAGTGTCACCAGAAATGAGCTCTGTAAGCAGAATACTCTGAGTCTCTCAGCTGAATTCTCTGTCCCTGTCCTGGATCTCTGTTGCAGATGGAAGCTGCTGGTGCCATCCTCAGCTTGAACCCTTCTTTGGAATTCACACAGAGGTTCCTAGGTGTGTAAAGTAAGCATTGCTCAATGTTGATGCAAAGCTTTTGTGTTCCTGATGGAACCAAGGAGACTCCTGAGACACTGCAAGGCCTTGTTTCACCAAGGGTCCATTGTGACACAGCTCATGGAATCAAGGAGACAATTGTGACAGTAGGGAACCTCCTAGAAACAAGTCTCTGTTGTGGCAGTCATGGAATCAAAGAGACATTTGTGACACAGCCAGGCCGTGTGGAACCAATGGTCCATTGTTACACTGCAGATGCAAAAGAACATGGTGACACCACAGAACCTCATGGAACCAAGGGTCCTTTGTGGCACAGCAGGGCCTCCTTGGAACCCAGGGGAGCATTGTGACAAGGCAGGGCCTAATGGAACCATGGAGACCATTGTGACACTAAGGAAACTCATGGAACCATGGTGACCATTGGGATGCTATGGAACCTCACAGAACCAAGGGTCCATTGTGACATTGTGGTGCCTCCTGGAATCAAACATTGTGAAACTTGGAGGCCTAATGGAACAAGGGTTTCTATTGTGACACTGCAGAACCTCATGGAATCAAGACGACCATGTTACACTACAGAAGCTCATGGAACCAAGGGGCCATTGTGACACTGTGGAACCAAGGAAACTGTTGCTGACAGTACAAAAACTCATGGAATGAAAAGTCCAGTGTGACATGATGGAACCCCATGGACCCAAGGGTGCATTGTGGCTCTGTAGGGCCTGGAATGGAGGGTCCATTGTGACACAGCAGGGCCTCGTGGAACCAAGGGTGCATTGAGGCATAGCTGGGCCTTGTTGGAATCAAAGAAACCCCTGCTAAAAGCAGGGTAACTTGTAGAACCAAGGGTCCATTGGTACAGTATAAAACCTATGGAACCAAGGGGCCATTGGGACAAAGCGGGGCTTCATGGAACTAAGGGGACATTCTGACCCATTGGGACTGCATGGAAGGAATTGTCCATGATGACAATGCAGATCCAAGGAGACCACAGAGACACTACGGAACCTCATGGATCCAAGGGGCCATTGTGACACCGAAGCTTCGTGGAACCCAGGGTCCATTGTGACATAGCAAGGCCTCATTGGAACAAAGGAACCATTGTTGACAGTACAGAAACTCATGGAACCAAGGGGCTGTGGTGTCACAGCAGGGACACATGGAACCAAGGAGACCAGTGACATTTAGGAACCTCATGGAACCAAGGGTTCATTAGGACACTGCAGAAACAAGGAGACCTTTGTTGACACTATGGAGGCTCATGGAACCGAGCAGCCATTGTTACACTCCAAAGTGTCGTTGAACCAAAGAGACCATTGTCCAACTACAGAACCTCATGGCACTAAGGTTTCACTGTGACACAGCAGGGTTCCATGAAACCAGTTGTCCATTGTGATAATGCAGATCCAAGGAGACCATGGTGACACTACAGAAGCTCATGGAACCAAGCAGCCATTGTGACACAGCAAGGCCTCGTGGAACCAAGGAGACCATTGTGACATTATGGAATCTCATGGAACCAAGGCCCTGTTGTTACAGTCCAGAGCCAAGGAGACCATTTTGACAGTATAGAACCTCATGGAATCAAGGGTCACTTGTTAAACAGTTGGGCTTCATTTTACCAAGAAGCCACTGTGACAGAGCAGGGCCACATGGAAGCAATGATCCATACTGTGGATCCAAGAAGACCATGCCAATACTATGGAACTTCATGGAACAAATTGTCCATTGTGACAGTGCAGATCTAAGGAGATCATGGTGACACTACAGAACCTCATGGATCCAAGGAGCCATTGTGACACTGTGGGGCCTCCTTGGAACAAAGGGCATTGTTGATCGTATGGAAGATGCTCATGGAAACTGTGGGACATTGTGGCACTGCAGAGCCTCATGGAACAAAGGAGACCACTGCGACACAGAGGAATTTTATGGAACTAAGCAGCCATTTGCACACTGCAGAACCAAGGAGACCATTGTTGGCAGTACAAAACCTCATGGAACTGAGGGGCCATTGTTATACAGCGAGGCCTGGTGGAACCAAGGGGCCAGTGTGACACCGTGGAGCCCCATGGAATCAAATATTGCTTGTGACACAGTGGGTCTGGTTGTCACCAATTGTCTATTGTTATATTGCAGCTGCAAGAGGCCGTGTTGACACTATGGTAGTTCATGGAACCAAGGGGCTGTTGTGGCACATCAAGGCCTTGTGGAACCAAGGAGAGCATTGTGGCAGTGCAGAACCAAGGAGGCCATTTTGACAGTATGGACCCTAATTGAATCAAGGGTTTAGAAGAATCCAAAGGGTTAAGAGTTTAGCTGAAGGGATAGAAGCAAGAAGCAATGTGTATTAATGAAGAGTTTAGAGTAGAAGCAATGTAGGATAGCTAATCACTGCCAGATGAAGCTAGTTTGAGAAGACAATCTATCATTTGCCTGATTTTGCTGTGTCTGTAGAAGTTCTGAGGGGAGGATGGCGTATTGTAAAGACGAAGAAACTGTAGTTGCACCCAAAACCAGGCAGAATCAGGCAGGATAGCTTGAACTATGCCCAAGGGGTCAGAGAGCTTGCCAACAAGACCAAGGTGAAAAGTTTACCTTGAGGAAGACATTCCTGACTTCATTCGAAGGCATCACTGACCCATTTCAAAACCCACCGACCCAATTTGAGTGAAGAACTGCACAAGCGTGAAAGGACTTTGAGCTCATTTTGTGATGAAGGGTAGAGAAGGGGTTAAGTAATAAGTATGTATAGGCGTGTTGAATGATTACATGAATGTGTAAGATTTTGTAGAAAAAGAGAGAGCCAGAGCTCTGTGATTTTTGCACGTCTTTGATTACTCCCTGCGTTGCCTGGCACTGAATTAAACATAACGCTTTCTAATTTTAATTAGTTGGAGAGTCTTTGTCCATGCTTGATTGACTTCATCATGGAACCAAGGGTCCATTGTTCTACAGCAGGGCCTCATGGAACCAAGGGGCCATTGTGACACTGTGGGACATAATGGAGTCAAGGACACTGTTAATACTAAAATCCACTGGATAGAAACTTTTGCACACACTTTTGAGTATTTGAGAGCAGGTATTCTTTATTACAGTGTGCTGGTCACTTGGGCAATCCTTCCTCCATTTGAGTGCACTGAGCATCAAATGAACAGAGTTTTGATCACACACTCTGATTATGCATTCATTAGCTACCCCCAGTTCCTTTGAATTTACTTGACATAGTTGCACCCCTTCTCACAAGTTCTTATCTGGTTCTTTGGGGTCTGTCTTCAGCATCCAGTGTCCTTTTTAGGTGGCTGTTCCTCGACTCCCACTTTTGAGTATGGGCAATATTGTTCTGCAAACCTTCTGTTTTGTCAGTCTTGTAGAGCTGAGCTGACATTTTTCTTGCATTTTGAATGACTTCTGTTTGCCAGAGTTACATCCTTGATCCATTTCTCCAAGGCTGTGCTGTTCTACTGTCCTTGATAAGAGTCAATGTTCTGTTCTCCTGCCTTGTCACAGCACTCACCCCACCTGAGGTGTGTCTGCAACCCCCCCAACCTATGGGCTTGGGGTGGGCAAGTGTTCCTGAGGGAACAGGGATGGGACAGCTGGGCTGGACCAACCCAAGGGATGTTCCATTGCATGTCACACCATAAACTGAGAGGAGTAGGGGAGGCAAGGGGGGTAGGGGATTAATTTCTTTTTAGAGACATTTTTTTTTCCAAACATCACCGACACATAAAGAATCCACTCCTGCCACAAGATGGTTAAATATTTTCTGCTGATATTTCCTGTGGATTTGCTTTTCTTCTGTTTTTGGCCTTTGCTTTTTTGTTGGTTTGTTTGTGGGGTTTTTGTATTGTTGTGGGTGTGTCTTGCTTTGTTTTTGTTTTGTTTGTTTTTTAGTTGGCTTTGTGGTTTTCCTTTTTGAACTGCCTTTTTTCTTATGCATACGTTTTTTCTCCCTTTTCTTGTGGCTTGGTTGGCTCCTGATGGCAAGACAAATTGACTCAACTCAGTCATCTTGCCCATAGGAAAAAAAACCACAATTATGCCCAATTATGTTTTGCTGTCACCATCAACTGGATGAGTTTGGTCACAGACTCCCTACAATTTGGCAGCATCCACAAAGGAATTGAAAGTGCATTTCATGCCATTGTAGAGATAATAGAAATGTTCCCCAGTGGTGGTCAAGGGCTGGTCACTAAGAGATGTCACCAGGCAGTGGCTGCCAAGAGGATTCTGTACCATGGATGACATTTGACCCTCATTGTTCAGCCAAATTCCCACCCAGCCCAGGTTCCATTTCTTCAGCCCAGCTCTCTCCAGTCTGGCTCTGAGGAGACCACAGCAGACCCTGTCACAGGCCTGGCTAAAGTCTGGGCACACAACATCCCCTTCTTTTCCCTCCCACAGGGGTTCTGCAATCCCTGCCTTGTCCTGCCAGTGCCTGGAATGGCTGCAGGAGGATTTGCCACATCCCCTTCCCTGCTGAGCCTGACCAGTCTGGGACTCTCCCAGATCCCCTCCCTGCCCTGTTTGCAGACTGGCTCCATGTCTGCCTTTCCCAGGTTCCCAGGACCCTCTGGGATGGCTCTGCCCTTTCCAAGGGGTTTGAGAGAGCTCTCACAGTGACGCTGCCCAGCCTTCTCAACATCCCTGACACCAAAGGCCTTTTCCACATCCCTCAGTTCCAGGTCAGTGCCCAGAACACAGCACAGCCCTGTCCAGGTCCTGGGGATGGTTCAGAAGGGAGGCAGCTGTGATTTCTCCCCACACACTCCAATGGTCTCTCTGTGCAGTCCTTGGCTGTGCTGAGCAGTTTCCCTTGAGCCTCCCTGCCCTGGATGTTTCTCTCTGCAGCCCTAAGCACAGCCCAGAAAAGAATTCAGGTGGTTTCCCAGAGGATTTCACTCTCAGAGTGAAGTGGCCTCAAGGCCCTGTTTGTGCCTCTGCAATTGTGCCAGCCCCGAGTGCTGCTGATGGAGTTTGTGCTCACTCTGGTTCATCTCCCAACACACACACACACGATGCCCTGCTGAAATCTCCTCAGGACAGAGCAAACAGGCACTGCTGGCCTGGTCACTTGGTGTCCCTCCATGCAGGGACAAACAACCTCCTGGAGGTGTGGGGAGAGGCCTGTGCTGGACATGGTGGTTGCAGGGGCTGGTGTGGGACAATTGCCCTGGGGCACCTTCCCAGGCTGTCCCCAGAAGAGAGACACAGCCCAGGCCCTGTTCTGCTGCTCCCTCAGGTCCATGCCAGGAGCTCTGGCTGTGCCAGGACACTGCTGTGTGCCCCCCTGCACACTCCCCCTCTACCCCTGGGCATGGGACTTTGCTTTGCCAGGGCATTCCTGGAGCACATTGCTGCCAGCAGCTCTGCAGGGAGAGCAAAGCCTTCCTGGGCTGCCCTCAGGAGATGCCCTTGGCTGCTGGAGCTGCTGTGCTGGAGCCCAGCTGTGTCCCAGCAGTGCCCATGGCCTGGCCCTGCCTGTGCTCACAGCACGGACACGCAGCAGGACAGTGACCAAGCTGCCACAGCACTGCGGCCTTACAGCCACAGAAGGGCTGGGAAGGAGAGGCTGGAGCTGGGAAGAGCAGCTGTGGGAAGAGGCAGGGCCATTGTCCCTGGCTGTGCTGCTGTGCTGGGAGTCTCTGCCCTCCAC
Organism: Phylloscopus whistleri; assembly: GCA_017589585.1. Lineage (NCBI taxonomy): Eukaryota > Metazoa > Chordata > Aves > Passeriformes > Phylloscopidae > Phylloscopus > Phylloscopus whistleri. The sequence goes on along the minus strand of JADMLD010000731.1, from coordinate 25,046 downwards.
CTCTGCTCACAGGCACTGCTCCTGCAGAGACAGAGAGGGGCTGAGGGAACATCTTGGGCACCCAGGGCAGAGCAGGACACTTTATTTGACATCAATGCACAGTGATCAGGGCTCCTTCCTCTCTGTACTTAACACAGGCATGGTAGATACTGATGTAGCAATACTGTGACTAATGGTATCCCTTTATGGAAAATAGAAAAAAAAGAAAAAAAAATGAAAAAAAGGAAAAATAGAGCTCAGCAAATAGAATAACAAGCAAGAGATATGGCACAAAGCAGTGTGGGCCTGGAATGAGTTCCATTCTGAATGCGCTGCAGAAACAGAGGCACCTGGTTGTTTCTGAAAAGCACAGAGTGGTCATATTCCTCAGGGCACCCTCCAGCTCCTAGTTCCTCAGGCTGTGGATGAGGGGGTTCAGTGTTGGAGGCAGCAGCGAGCACAGAAGTGACAGTGCCAGAGCCAGGGATGGGCACCAGGCTGGCACAGGTGACCTTGAGGCTCTGCAGGGCTCAGGCCCAGCAGGCTGTGCCAGAGTCAGGGCTGAGCTCACACTCTGTGGGCTGGGGCAGAGCCCAGGCAGAAATGAGCCCTGAGCCAGCAGCTCTGCAGTGGTGGCCACCAGGCCAGATGGCCAAGGGAGGCTTCTGGCCATGCCCTGGAAGCAGCTGCTGCTGCCCAGGGGCCTTTGGTGCCTCAGGCTCTCCCTGGCACAGCTCCCAGCACGGCACTCTGCACTTGTGCCCGAGCCCTTCACTCTGCTGGGGCTGGCCTGGGGCTTTTCCTGCAGTGGGACCTGCCCTGGTCCCGGCACAGGAAAGGCAGTTCCTGCTGGAGCAGGAGGCTCTGCCTGCAATGGGCTCAAACAACCCCAACAAGGCCCTGTTTGCAAAGCCCCCAGTGGGAAATGAAGAAGGGGATCATGCTGCTTTGGGGGTGAAGAATGCTGAAAGCAGCCTGACTCCTCCATCCCAAAGTTCCACATGCTGAGAGGGAGCTGAAGCTGTGGCAGAGCTGCTAAAATCCCCAGAGAAAGCAACAACCCAGTGACACCACTGAGAGCTTCTGCAGAGCTGCTGAGCTGGCACAGCCTGGGCACATCTGACTGACAGGGCAGCACTTCAGACTAGAAAAGCCCTGTCCCAAATTTTAACTGCAGCATCTCCTGATATTTCCCTTCTTGGGGGGGTGTGGAGATTCCTCCCTGGAGTGGGGACACCCCTCAAGGTCACTGCCTGAGGCTGAGCTAAAGAGATTTGCCCACGGTCATTGGTCTGGGGGAGTGACACCCATCTCTGGTTAATAACTGGTTTTGCTTTACTACAATTGCTTCAAAATTGGTTCCTAGAGCACTATCTTAAAATAGATGTTACAGCTCCTATACTGTGGAGTAAATCATTCTGATTAAGACCTTTTTGTCTAATCATGATCATAATCAGTCATATCAATATGTCCATAAATACTTCTGGTTTGTCATCCTTAGGGTTGTGGGACAAAGTTGTACAAAGGTTCAATTCCAGCTGTATAATCCTTTAGGCATAAATCCTTGAGAAAGTCTGGGGCTGGGATTGGATCCAGGCACTGCCAGGATCCTCTCCCAGAAGGAGTTTAGAAAGCCTGGGGGTCCTGGTTTGGGTCCTTTGTGAACCTCGTGACCCAACAGGAGCTTCTCTAATAAACTTTGCCTGAAGCTGCCACTCTGCCCGTGACAGGAACCCCTGTGAGTGTCTGTGACATCCCAGCTCTTTGGCAGCCTGGACACTCCTGGGATGTCCCCTGGAACCCCTGCGAGTGTCTGTGACATCCCAGCTCTTTGGCAGCCTGGACACTCCTGGGAGGTCCCCATGGAGCCCCTGGGAGTGTCTGTGACATCCCAGCTCTTTGGCAGCCTGGACACTCCTGGGATGTCCCCAAGGAGCCCCTGGGAGGGTCTGTGACATCCCAGCTCTTTGGCAGCCTGGACACTCCTGGGATGTCCCCATGGAGCCCCTGGGAGTGTCGGTGACCTCGCTGTTCTTTAGGAGCACAGGGATGTCACCACTGCACTCCTGCCACTGCCTTGGACAAATTGGCTCCTTGGCAGGGTACAGACACCTCTGGTGTCACTCTGCAGCCCTGGGACTGTCTGTCACCTCATGACCCTTAGGGAGATTAAGGACCCCTGGGATGTCACCACAGAGCCCCTGTGACTGAGTGTGACCAAACAGATCTTCAGGAGCCCAGAGAGCCCTCAGATGCCACCATGGAGCCCCTGTGCCTGTACATGAGCTCACAGCTCTTGAGCAGCTGGAAACCCCTGGAATCTCTTCCATCTGCTCTGCTGAGGATGGAGCCTCAGCAACTTGGAGGTTCCCTGATGAATTTTAGCTCTCCAGAGGCTTGTTCAGGCTTCAGCTCTTCAGTTCAGGAATTCAGTGCCAAAGGCTCATTAACATTCCAAAGCACTCTAACGAGACAAGCACCTGGGAATAATTTAATTTCAAGTCTTCAATTCCTCTGTGGTTAATTGTACAGATTTCAGAAGTGGATTCAAAGAGAATACACTATATTTTTTTTAATGCAGGGTGGTTTTTTGTCCTGTTTAGTTTTGTTTTCCTGTTTATAGATTGATATCAGCAATCTCCAGTTGATATTGATCCCCAGCACCTCCTAAGCTGCTCTGAATAGATAGGAACATCAAGACCCTTCATGGCTGGCAATCAATCACACTTTGTCCCTATCCCCACCCCACCATTTCCCTCATCCAGCCCCTGGCACTCAGAGCAGCCTTGTGCAAATCTCAGCTCCCTCCACTCCAGGCTGCACCTGCAGCTTTCAGCTCCTTGGCACCAACTCCCACCTGCTTTCCTTGCAGAAGGAGCTGCCTGAGACACAGAGAGATGTTCATTCATTGTCAGCCAACAAAGCCAAGGGAAGGCACAACTCCATGAAAAACACAAGTCCAGGCAGTGACACAAAGAGAGGGCAAGATCAGGATTTCTTCTCCTGCCATTGTACAGTTCCAGGAAATTCCTGGTCTCTCCTGCTGGTGGGAAAACTTGGACATTTCTTAGAAGTGCTCCAATGACCCAGCTAATGAAGATGTGCTCGTGCACCTCACAAGCTGCCGGTCCCCTACAGCCCTGCAGGGCTCTTGTCCCATCTGCTCTACTCCAATCTAAAACAGGGACCAGCATTGTCCCAGCATCATTGGAGAGCTGAATTGGAAAGGAGCTCAGCAAGTCAGCAGCCCAAGCTGTCAGCAACTGGGTCAGACCAAGTGGTTCAAGGCTTGATTTGGTCTGGATTGGCAAATCCCAAAGGACAGGGATTAGGGGGCAGCATCTCAGCACCCGGCTGAGCTCATGGGAACAAAGGTTTCCTCCTGTCCTGGCTGAGCCTCCCCTCTTTCACCCTCTGCTCATTGTCTTTTGTCTCCCAGCAGGCTCCTGGTGAAGAGCCTGGCTCTGTGTTCTCCATCACCTCCTCGGGGGCACTGCCAGGCTGGGATGAGGAGCCCCTCAGCCTTCCCTACTCTGGGCTGGACAAGCCCAGCTCCCTCAGCCTCTCCTGACAGCCCAAGGGCTGCAGCCCCACCTTGGAGCCCTTCCCTGACCCTGCTGCAGCTGCCAGACATCTTTCCTGCCCTGGGCAACCCAACCCAGGCCACAGGGACCTGGATAATCCACGTCCTTGACGTCCTGGTCACACAGCCCAGCCACTTGTCCCCATGTCAGGCTCTGGGGTCGAACCTGTGGAACATCCTTTGGTGGAGGCTCTGGCTCCAGGTGCACCGGGGGGATTCTGGGGGACAGGGGACCCTTCTGGGCATGAACAGCATTGGACTTCTTGGGGGAAACTGTGAGGGGGAGCTGGGGCAGAGTGACCAACCCAGTGACCGCACACAGCCCTCCTGTGATGTCACACAACCCCCCGTGATGTCACACAGCTGGTCTCTGATGTCACAACCCACTCTGTGATGTCACACAGCCACCCTGTAATGTCCCAGCCAACTCTGTGACGTCATAGCCTGCTCTATGATGTCAGATGTCTCCCTGTGATGTCACAGCTGGCTCTGTGATGTCACAGACATGGCCCATGATGCTACAGCTCCTCGATGACCTCACATAACCCACTCTGAGATGTCATAGCCCACTCTGTCACCTCCTGTTTCCAGATGATCAATGGTCTGCACCTGGTGAGCTAACACAATGCTCCTTCTCCAAAACCATGGCCCATGGAAACCACACAATGCCCATTGGGTAAGAAGGGGAACTGGAAGTTCAGCAGCCTCAGTGTCCTGCCAGCTCAGCCAGGCCGACTGGAACACTGGGGTCTGTGACCACCAGGGACCACCAGAGAGACCCCCAGGGCAGAAGAGGACATGCAAAAGGGGAGGGGAGATGTGTTAATGATTTCAGGGAAATGATTATCATATTTCTTTTTAGTCTGGGACAAGCAATGAACATGTATCCAAAACACAGAATATAAACAGAAACTTTCCTGTACTCAGCACACACAGCTTTGGAGGAGCTGTCCCCCCGTGCATCCAGCTGAATAAAGAATGCTGCTTCTGAATGCTACATTGGGGTGAAGGAGGTTTGGTAACACTCCCCCTCCCAAAGAAAGCTCTGTGTCTGCTGCTGTTCACAAACAGAGAAGGTCTGGTGGTAGATCACAGAATCACAGAATGACCAGGTTGGAAGAGACCTTCAAAATCATGGAGTCCAACCCAGGCCCTAACACCTCAACTAAACCATGGCACCTAGTGCCACATCCAGACTTTTTTAAACACATCCAGGGATGGTGACGCCACCACCTCTCTGGGCAGGCCATTCCAGAACTTTATCACCCTTTCCATGAAAAACCTTTTCCTAATATCCAACCTATATTTCCCTTGATGCAGCTTGAGACTGTGTCCTCTCCTTCTGTCAGTTGCTGCCTGGAGAAAGAGACCAACCCCCAGCTGACTACAACCACCTTTCAGGAAGTTGCAGAGAGTGCTAAGGTCACCCCTGAGTCTCCTTTCCTCCAGGCTGAACAACCCCAGCTCCCTCAGTTGTTCTTCACAGGAGTTGTGTTCCAAGCCCCTCACCAGCCTCATTGCCCTTCTCTGGACACGCTCAAGCATCTCAATGTCCTTCCTGAACTGAGGGGCCAGAGCTGGACACAGCACTCAATGTCCTTCCTAAACTGAGGGGCCAGAGCTGGACACAGCACTCAATGTCCTTCCTGAACTGAGGGGCCCAGAACTGGACACAGCACTCAATGTCCTTCCTGAACTGAGGGCCCAGAGCTGGACACTGCACTCGAGGTGCAGCCTCACCAGTGCTGAGTACAGGGGAAGAATGACCTCCCTGCTCCTACTCCTCCTGCTCCTACCATCCCTGATCCAGGCCAGGAGCCATTGGCCTTCTTGGCCACCTGTGCACACTGCTGGTTCATGTCCAGCCTGCTGTCCATCAGTGCCCCAGGTCCCTTTCTGCCTGGGCACTGTCCAGCCACACCGTCCCCAGCCTATAATGTTGCAGGGGGTTATTGTGGCCAAAATGCAGGACTGGGCACTTGGACTTATTAAACTTCATCTTATTGGACTCTGCCCACCCATCCAACCCTTCCAGGTCTCTCTGCAGAGCCCTCCTACCTTCCAACACATTGACACACACTCCCAGCTTAGTGTCCTCTGCACATTTACTAATGAAAGACTCAATACCCTCATCCATGTCACCAATAAAAATATTGAACAGAGCATGCAGACTTCTTCTGCACGTTTAACCCTGACCTTCATGCTCGGCTTGGGATCCTTTTCTTCTCCCTCCTCCAGCTACAGAGGGGTCGGGCTTTACTCCGACCTCCCACCCCTATGAGGCGTGGGCTGGGCCATCCCATCCTCAGCCCCAGGATCGGGATCGGGGGGTCCGGGCTCTTCTCTGTCCTCCCACTAAGGAGGTGCCGGATCTACTCCAAGCCTCCAGCCCTGTTGGATGGGGCCAGGCTGCCTCGCTCCTCCTCCGGGATGGAGAGGCCGGGGTGTCTCCATCCTCGTTCCCCGAGGGGATGAGGGGATGGGGTCACCTCTGCCCTGCTCCCCTCACTGGGGAGGGGCCTGGGGCTGCTGGGTCACCTCTGCTCATACTCACCTTGGTGTGGGCTGGAGGGGCTCTCCAAGGAGCAGAGTTCCTGCTGTGGCTCCGCAGCCCTCGCTGCCGCTTCTCCACTCTGGAGGGGGCCGGCTCATCCCAGGGCCCATTTTCTGTGGGGATAAGGGAGGGTCAGGTCACGTCCATCCTCCTCCTCTGCAATGGATGGGGGCTGGGTCGTCTCTGTTCGTGCTCACCTTGGTGTGTGTGGAGGGTGGGCGTTGTGGAGCGGAGTTTCTGGTGGGGCCTCCGCACCCTTGGTGGCTGCTGTTCGGCTGGGATCAAGGCTGCTGTGGGGATAAGGGGGGGCAGGTCATGTTTGTCCTCCTTCCCTTATGGGGGGCTCAGATCATCTCCACTCGTGCTCACCTTGGCTGGAGGGCTGGAGATGCTTTGTGTGGAGCGGAGTTGGTGGGGGGGTCTCCGCACCCCTTTGTTGTTGTTCTTTGGCTGGGATCAAGGTTTGCTGTGGGGATAAAAGGGGGGAAGGGGGGGGCAGGTCATGTCCATCCTCCTCCCCTTGCTGGGGGTGCTCACCATGGGTGGGCTGGAGGTGGGCTCTGTGGAGCAGAGTTTGTAGTGAGGTCTCCTCAGCCGTTGTTGTTGCTGTGTGGCTGGGAGCGTGGTTTTCTGTAGGAATAAGGGGGGTCAGGTCATCTCTGCCCTCTTCCCTTTACTGGGGTGGCAGGGGGTGCCGGGCTGTGTCTGTTGCTGCTCACCTTGGTGTGTGGGGAGGGGAGGGGAGGGGAGGGGAGGGGAGGGGAGGGGAACAGGACAGCAGCGCAGGAGAACAGGGGGCAGCGCAGAGCGGAACAGAGGAGCTGAGCAGAGAGGGGCAGGGAGGAGGTGCAGAGGGCTCAGCGGAGGGGAGAGGGGCAGGGAGGAGGTGTACAGAGCTCAGCGGAGAGCAGAAGGGAGCAGAGAGGAGGCACGCAGGGCTCAGCCGAGCTGCGCTGTTCCCGCCCGCTCCGTTCCGCCGCCGCCGCTTTCCGCAGCCGGTGTCAGCCCCGCTGCCCCTGGCGACAGCCAATGGGAGCCGAGGAACGGCCGGGGGGGCGGAGCCAGCGGCGGTCCACAGTGTGAGCACACAGAGGGGGCGTGACCAGAACGCGGCCGAGCGATCTGATTGGGCGGGAGGCGGAGGGTTCGAAAGGGGGCGGGGCCGAGGTCCGGCGCTGGGGGAAGGAGGGGAGAGGCTGGGGCCGCCCCGCGATTTTGGGAGCAGCTCCGGGTGCTCCCGCTCCCTCTGCAGCTCCTGGAGCCCCTTCACGCCCTGCCAGGGCTCGCAGCTCTCCCTGCACCCTTCCCTTCCCTTCCCCACATGAACATTCCCAGCTCCTCCAGCCCGGCCCCACAGGGGCTCCAGTTCCTCTGGGCTCGCCCCAGCAGCTCCCCATCCTGCAGGGGGGCTCCCGGCTCTGCAGGTGGGGTCTCACCTGAGCGGGGCCCAGGGCCAGGATCCCCCCGGAGCTGCTGCTGCCCACGCTAGGGGTCAGCCCAGGCCACCTCTGGGGTCATGTCCAGCCTCTCACCCACCCACACGGTGCCCTTGGTGGGAGGTGTGGAGGTGACGTCAATGACAGTTTATTCTCTGCACCTGCTTTGTCTTTCATTCAATATTCCTTGATTGATATTAGACTTAGAAAAAAAATGGCATCATTTTAAGCCTCCCCTATTTAATGGGGAAATGAAAGGCAAAGTGAGTTCATCCCGGTTTATAGCTATGGGTGACACCAATGGTGACATTGCCAGAAAATGACAACAAAAGCAGGAATACAAAATAAAAAAAAAATCATACTAATCACCTAAATCTTTAACTCCCAGATCAGCTGGTGTTGATCACATTCCAAGAGCTGAGTCAAACGTGCAGTCATTGTGCCTCAGCCCGCTCGAATCCAACCTTTATTTAGGAACTGCCCTCCCCAGAGGGCTCGGCAGAGGGGGAGGTTGGATCAGGGGTGCCCCGGGGACTCGGGGTGGCAGCGCCCTCCTCGCCGGGATCCGGGAGAGCCGAGTCCAGCCCTGCGGCTTTGCAGGACATTCCCAGCCAGGACAGGTCCCCAGGGGGGTCTCGGTGGCCCCCGGACCAGGAGAGGACTGGGGGGGGGGATTTTCCACGCTGGCACCGGGCTGGTGGAAGCTGTTTCCAAGGGCCCGGGGGGGTTGTGGCAGCCGGGCAGAGATTTCTCGGTGCCGTGCCTCTTTTCCTGGCCTGACCCGCGGGATCCGATGGCGTGTGCCTCTCCCGGGAGCCGCACCCGGGGTGTGGAATAAACGCTGAGGGCCGTGCGGGACGGGGCCATCCCCAGCCCTTGTCCCTCGGGCCATTCCCTGCCCAGATGGATTCCCTGCAGCTGGGGTCTGTGTCTCGCTCTTGTGGGGCTCCCCGGGATGAGAGTCCGGGAACGCTTCGGCTTGCAAGGGACCTTCAGCGCATCCCGTGCCAGCCCTGCCCTGGCAGGGACACCTCCCCCTGCCCCGGGCTGCTCCGAGCCCCGTCCAGCCGCGGCCAAAGGCAGCAGCCCGGCAGAAACCCGCTGGCCCGGCTGCGGCTGGGAGCTCCTCGGACACCGGGATGAGGGCAGATTCCATCAGTTCCAGGGAATTCCAGAGAATCCCCGAGCATCCCCCGGTGTGACACGGACACAGAGCCCCCAGCCCCGATCGTTCCCCGCCAGGACAGGGCTGAAGACCCCCCCGGAGTGCCCCGGGAGGAGGGGGACGGAGACAACCCCAAGCCCTCTGTGCTCCCGGCCCCGCCTGAGGGCCCAGGGGTCTTGCTGCTCCTCTGCCATGGCCAGGGCGGGGGCTTTGTCATTTGTCGGCTTCGCTGGGCAAGCAAAGATCGCTGACAGCACTGGATGGGATTTTTGCCAATTTTATTTTGTCCTTACCTTTAGCTGGTGTCCGTTGTTGTTGCTCCGGGGAGATGCTCTGTCCGTGTCCGTCGTCCGCGCCTCCAGGAGGATGCTCCGGCGGGTGTCGCTTGTCGTCTGCGCCCGATGCCGGCACCGTCCTCGCCGCCCCGAGGGGATGCTCTGTCGGTGTCCGTCCTCTTCCCCGCTAGGGCTGCTCCGGCCGCTGTCCGTCCTCCTCGCCCTACTGCCGGCACGGGGGGCGCGCTGCCTCCGTTGTCTTCGCCCCGGGGGGTGCTCCGCCGGTATCCGTTGTCTTCGTCCCCTGCCAGCTGCTCGCCCCGCTGACCGTCCGCCTCAGCCCGGGGCTGTCTCCGTCATCGTTGCCCCGGGGGATGCTCCGGCCGGTGTCTGTCCTCCTCGCCCGGGGGCCTTGCTGTCCTCACCGTCTTCACCCCGGGGGATGCTCTGGCGGTGTCCGTCCCTCCCCCTCCACAGGCCCATGACACCATCGGGCGCAGACGCGTGGGCGCCGCTGGAACTCTGGGAAGACCTCTTGGGAAAAAACGGGATTTACATTCCCAGAGATCAATTCCAGGCCCTATATTTATGGGGAAGAACAAATGGCATTTTTGCAAATGCCCAAGAAGCGCTGTCAAAGACATGGTGGCGTGTTCTGGGATGCAGTCTGCACGAGACCATGTATTCCGGTCAAGCAGACATCGCCAAGTTAATAATAACTTGGAAGAAATTTATCACAATATTTAAAAGTCCTTGTGAGGCTTCATTTTCTAGTTCAAATCTGAGCCAGTCCGCATCTGAAGAAGACGATGGACCCTGGAGCGGGCTGATGTCCGATGCAGAGTCGGAAGGTGGAGACCTTGTGGACGCAGAAAGCGGAGGAGCTGTGGGGGAGAGTTCGGCCAGCAGCGGATCGGGAAGCCCCCTGCCCACCCAGGATGTGTTGGGTTCGCTTGTCGCCTCCCCTCGGGGATTTGATTTCCCCGGAGAGGTTTGGAGCCCCCTGCGCGCTGGTGGGAAAGGGAAACAGGAGTGGGGACGGACCGGGAACTCCAGAACATCCCTTTGCCTGGCCTCCCAGGTGCGACCCACACCAATCCCCGCGAGCCCTTTTCGCGCAGCCGAACAGCGGGGCGGGGGGGGGAATTGGGAATTCAGAAACGCCACCCCACCCCGCGGTCACGGCCTTCGGCGGTCGTGGCCCCGCCCCTCCCCGCCCCTCGCTCGCCGCGGCAGGCCGTCTCGCCCCGAAAGCCCGCCCCATGAGAGCCGAACTCTGCGGCGTCTGAGGGCCTCCGCGGGATGGAAGGGACCGCCCATTCCCCAGGCTTGCGTTGTGGAAGCTGAACGGGCGCAGCCAACAGCGTGGACAGCGGGCATCACCTTAAAGGGGACAGTCACGACAAAGTGCCCACATTGTGAACGACGTACGCGCTTTCCTCTCGGGGCGGACGATGTGGAAATCAGTTCCTCCGAGGGAGGAGATGATGAGCCGCTGCCGCAGCGCCGACACATGCATGACGGGAGGGGTGCGGATCCCCTTCTGGCCCCGCGGTGCCTGCCGTGGTGAAGCGGCCAGCGAAAGCACCCCCCTGTGCGCGCGGCGGGGTGGTGCCAGCCGCCGCCGCAGCCGGGGTGGAACAGCCCACCCCCCCTTCACCGTCAGCACGGCGGCGCGCTGACCCTCCACCCTCTCTCCTGGCACGGGCCGGCAGTGAGGCAGCAGCTCGGTTCGTCGATGAACCTTCCGTGTTTGCGCGACCTGGCTTCACTGTGGGGATGGGGCGAGCCGCAGTTCCGTCTGCCTCTGTCCCCACGGCCCCGGACGGGCGGAAAGCCGGATCAGCACCGGCTCTTCCACACCCGCCCTTGCCGACCCCTCCTCCAGTGCGGCGTGTGGGAGGGACTGAGTCCCTCTGGGCGTCGGCCACTCCTCCTGCACTGGGCGACTCGGCTGTGACCCCAGGATCGCAGGCTTCAGTGGCTTCTCTGGCCGCTGGCGCCGCTGCGACCCCCTCCCATCCCCCGACTTCTAGTGACTCTGGGAATGCTCTGCCACCCCCAGTTTTCACATTTGGGGCAGGAGGAAAAACAACAGCCACTGTTATTGCTCGATGCAAAGGACCCCGAGCTGGTGCCCTTTCTTCAACCAATCACTGGACGGTCCCGCCATGCCAGGTCACCGTGCGTCCCAGAGACCTGAAGCGCTTCTGGGACGAAGTGAAATCCAAGGCTTTGGAAATGGGGCATTGGGAGGTCGCAGAGCGTCTCCTGGGGACTGCAAAGGGTCTTTCTGACCCTGCTGGCATTCAAAGGGCTGCGATATCAGGTGCCGAGAACCCGGGACAGGTATCTCTGTCTGCTCCAGGGACATCCTCAGGGCAGACACATGCAGATCCGGTCACCCCGCAAAGAGACGTTCAGGCCTTCCCTGTACTTAGGGCAAACCCTGCTACAGGTCAGCCTGCCACCCACCATGTTTTATCATGGAGGGCTGTGGTGGACCTACAGCAAAAGGTTGACAAACATGGCCTGGGCTCCCCTGAAGTTATGCAGATGATTAGTCTGATCAATGCGGATCTCTTGGTGCCATATGATATCAGACATATTGCTCAGGCATTGTTCAGACCAGTTCAGCTTGAGGTTTTTGAGCAGAGCTGGAACAAGTTGGCTATGAAAGCGATAACGCAAAAGAGTCAATTGCCTGCAGGGGACCCCAGGCGAGCAGCTGGGGTTGATGTCTTCATGGGTCTTCGCCAATATGCTGACCCTGATGTTCAGGCCAATTTTCACCAACTTGTGCTGGACCAGTGCCAGAAGACAGGCATGGCGGCATTGGTGAGAACCATTGAATTGGCCTCCCCGAAACAGAGATTTGTGATCATAGTCCAGGGAGCAAAGGAGTCCTTTTTGGACTTTGTTGAAAGGCTCTCGGCAGCGGTTGAGAAACAAGTGGATGATGAGGAGAGCAGGCTAACGTTGGTCAGACAGCTTGCTAGAACCAATGCAAATGCTGACTGCCGAAAGCTCATCGAGGCCCTCCCCGGAGATCCGTCTCTACCGGACATGGTCCAGGCATGTGCCGATGTAGGCACCACAGACAGCAAGATGGCTGCCTTTGCTACTGCCTTCCAGCCATCTCAGAAACCCCAAAATAGCGGGCAACAAAAACAGGGACAAGCACAGACTGGAAAAAAACAAGGAAAGCAGAAGCAGAAAGCAAAAGCTCCCTTGTTTCTCTGTGCTCGGTGTCAGAGACCAAATCACACCACAGACGTTTGTAAGGCAACAGTTGCTGCCAATGGTCAGCCTTTGCCAAGTTCGGGAAATGGGAAGCGGAGCACCAAGGGGAAACGCACGCAGACCCCAAGCTTTCCCCAGGCCCCAATGCCGACGCAGGTTTGCTTGGCAAGCTTGCAGCTGGCACCTGCAGTTCAGCCGGTGTTGGCCCCGAGCATTCCCCAGGTCCCGACGCCGACGCAGGTTTACTGGGCAAGCTTGCAGCCAGCACCTGTGGTTCAGCTGGTGTTGACGTCTGCACAGCAGCAACAGTCGTCATAGACTCTTGCAAGCCGCATAAAGTCCCCCTGGATGCCTTTGGACCCCTGGGTGAAGGCAAGAGTGCCTTCCTCATGGGGAGGTCAAGTGCTACCCTGCAGGGTATCACTGTGCATCTAGGCCTTATCGATGCAGATTATACAGGACAAATTTATGCGATGGTCTCCACACCCACCCCCCCGTCACTATCCCTGAGGGAACTCGAATTGCCCAACTTGTGCCTTTTAAGTCCTCTGTCTCCAGGACTCAGAACCGGTGGCGTGGAGACGGCTGCTTCGGATCTACCGGGCCGCCTGAAATTCACTGGACAGCAGTCTTGAATGAGGACCGTCCCAGGATGTGGTGCACCCTCCACCTCCCTGATGCCACCCCTTCAGAGATCCACCTCCGAGGCTTGATAGATACGGGAGCCGACGTTTGCATCCTTTCTTCTGCTGCGTGGCCTCCTCAGTGGCCTCTGGATCCTGTTCAGTCGTCCGTTGCAGGACTGGGTGGAACGAAGCAATGCTTTGTAAGCCAGCGACCTGTGATGATCACGAACTCAGAGGGACAGTCGGCTATGGTTCGACCATACGTCACTGAAACTACTACTAACCTCTGGGGGCGGGACGTCCTGGCGGCTTGGGGGGTGCGGATTGGGACGAATTTTTGAAGGGGGCCACTGTGTCGAAGGGCACACCATGTCTCACGCCTCCTTTACGGTGGCTGACAGATAAACCCGTTTGGGAATGTCAGTGGCCCCTTCCGAATGAAAAATTAGTTGCCCTTCGACAGTTGGTCCAGGAGCAACTGGACCAAGGCCATCTGGAGTTCTCCACGAGTCCGTGGAACACTCCGGTCTTCTGCATCAGAAAGAAATCTGGGAAATGGAGGTTGTTACAAGACCTCCGGAAAGTCAGTGCTGTGATGGAAAGCATGGGGATGCTGCAGCCTGGTATGCCATCGCCCACCATGCTTCCTGCAGATTGGCCGGTTCTCATCATTGATCTGAAGGATTGTTTCTTTACGATTCCTTTGCATCCTGATGACAAACCGAAATTTGCCTTCACGGTGCCAGCAATTAACAATGCTGAGCCCGCACAGAGATATCAATGGATGGTTCTTCCACAAGGTATGCGCAACAGTCCGGTCATATGCCAATGGTATGTGGCCCGTGCCCTGTCTGGAGTTCGCAAACAATTTCCTGATGCCCATTTCTATCATTATATGGATGACATCCTGGTGGCAGCATCCACTCAGGAGGAGCTGATGAGGATACATCCTCAGCTGCTCAGTGCCTTGCATTCCCATGGGCTTCAGGTGGCTCCAGAAAAAGTCCAACAACAACCTCCTTGGAAATATCTGGGGGTCAAAATTTTGGAGCGGACAGTCTGCCATCAAGAGGTGCAATTTGTGCGTTCAATTAAGACATTGAACGATGCACAGAAATTGGTAGGCGTCATCATGTGGTTACGTCCATATCTGGGACTGACCAAGACGCAATTGTCTCCATTGTTTGATCTGTTAAAGGGAGACCCCGATTTGAGATCACCACGCACCCTGACTCCTGAAGCGAAAAAAGCACTGGAGGAGGTTCAGCAAGCTGTTTCCGCTTGCCAAGTCCATCGTATTGATCCTTCCGTTGATATCACTGTGTTCATTACCATTCCAGATTTCCATCCCACAGGCATCATTGGCCAATGGAGTGACAAATGGTCTGATTCCTTGCACATTTTGGAATGGGTCTTTTTGCCCCATCAGCCGCGGAAGACGGCGACATCACTATTTGAATTGATCGCGCACCTGATCATCAAATGCCGGCAACGGTGTTTGCAGTTGACGGGAGCAGATCCTGCACAAATAGTGATTCCCGTAGAACGGGGGAATTTTGACTGGAGCCTCGCAAATGATGTGTCCCTACAGAGTGCTCTAGCAAACTTTTCCGGGCAGATCACGTATCATCTGCCCAGCCATGAGCTACTAAAAGTGGCGAAATTGGCTGAACTTTCTCTGCGACCAAAAAATAGTCCAGAGCCAGTGCAAGGACCCACTGTCTTTACTGACGGTTCAGGAAAAACAGGGAAAGCCATTGTCACTTGGCGGGATGGATCTGAATGGCAAGAGCTGAAGGGTCATGAGGCTGGCTCGGCCCAGTTGGCTGAATTGAGAGCTGCTGTCATGGCATTTCAGCGATTTTCCCAGGTTCCTTTCAATCTGGTCACGGACTCCGCCTATGTGGCAGATATAGCTGAACGACTGGGCTATTCGGTTTTGAAAGAAGTCAGTAACCCTGCTTTGTTTCAATTACTGAAAGCCTTGTGGTGTGCTATTCAGGCCCGAGTTCATCCCTACTTTGTTCTGCATGTAATGAGCCACACCAATTTGCCAGGTTTCATAGCGGAAGGCAACGTGAGGGCTGACAAGTTGGCTAACCCCGCGTGGGTAGCACCTCAGCCTGACATACTCGCGCAAGCCAAGGCATCGCATGAGTTCCTTCATCAGAATGCGCATACCTTGGAGAAGCAGTTTCACTTGACACCAACTGAGACTCGTCACATTGTCAATTCTTGTGATGACTGTCACGCACTGGCTGCGCCCTTGCCGGCAGGGGTGAACCCCAGAGGCCTTAAGGCCTTGCAGATTTGGCAGACTGATGTCACCCAAATTGCCGAATTTGGCCGGCTCAAGTATGTGCATGTATCTGTTGAGACCTTCTCCTCTGCTATGTGGGCTTCTGCTCACACTGGAGAAAAGGCTCGCGATGTCATTGCCCACTGGAGGCAGGCTTTTGTCTTTTTAGGCGTACCTTCTACTGTGAAGACCGACAATGGTCCTGCTTACGCCTCACAGAAGGTGCAGCAGTTCCTACGAGCGTGGGGTGTGTCACATAAGTTTGGCATACCACATTCCCTAACCGGTCAAGCTATTGTAGAACGTGCTCATGGTACTCTGAAGCAGGTTCTCCAGAAACAAAAACGGGGAATGCAGGGTGAATCCCCGCAGAGTCGGTTGGCAAAGGCCTTGTACACCATCAATCGCCTTACAGTGCCGCAGAACTCAAACAATCCAGTCATTTTGAATCATGACCTTTCGATGCTGGGTCCGGACGGGACGTGTCAGCCTTGAGCGAAGGTTTGGGTGAGGAACCTGATCACAGCTGGGAGGGCCCATTCGAGCTTGTCGTGTGGGGTCGCGGGTACGCACGTGTAGTCACAGATACTGGGGAACAATGGGTACCTGCAAAGTGTGTTCGTCCTGATCTGCAACCGCAAAGGCAGAACCGGGCCAACGGGCAACCTGGAGACCGTGACCAGAGTGAAAGTCATCAAGCGGAGGAATCTCCGAGTGATGACTCCGATGTAGATGATGCGAGTGATCACTTGGATGGCCCCTCCACAAGTAGGCATTGAAAACTGCGTTTTTCTGTTTTCTTTTTCTTTTTTTTAAAACTAAAAGGATGAAATGTAGCCACAGTTTGTGCCTGCCATGTTTTGATCTCAGAAAATTCTTTTCCCAGAGACACCTGTTGTAAACAAGTGCATGTTATTGTAAACTATCTTGTTTTTCTACATTCTTTCCCAGAGGAGGGAATTTGTTTGATGGTCCCTTGGTGTGACCAATGGGCCCAAGGATCCCACTTCATAGGTGGGCTCATTGTGAAAAAGTATAAAAGTCAGGTTTTTGATAATAAAGCTAGATTTTGAATATCCAGCCTTCGGAAAGAGTCTGTGTCCTGATTTCGTGCTCTACAGCAACACTGCACGGCCCTCAGCGTTTATTCCACAGCCCGGGTGCGGCTCCCAGGAGAGGCACACACCATCGGATCCCGCGGGTCAGGCCAGGAAAAGAGGCACAACAGCGAGAAATCTCTGCCCGGCTGCCACAACCCCCCCTGGACCCTTGGAAACAGCTCCCACCAGCCCGGTGCCAGCGTGGAAATTCCCCCCCCAGTCCTCTCCTGGCCCGGGGGCCACCGAGACCCCCCTGGGGACCTGTCCTGGCTGGGAACATCCTGCAAAGCCGCAGGGCTGGACTTGGCTCTCCTGGATCCCGGCGAGGAGGGCGCTGCTGTCCCAAGCCACGAGTCCCCGGGCACCCCTGCAAGAGATGGTCCCTGGATTCCTCATCTGCCTCACAATCATCGCCAAGGATGGAGACTGAAGACTCCAAAAAGGACTGGGACTGGAACCCAAGACCCCAATACAGGAGTTCTGGCCTGGCTGAGGTGGGATGTTTGCTGCCTGCAGGTGCACTGGCTGGACCATTGCATCTCCATGGGAACCCGGTGAAGACAATGGGCACGACACGATAGATGGGTTTCGGCCTGGTTTCGGACTGGTCTGTCCTGCTCTTGCCCTGTACCGTTCCCTGAGTGGACATTTGCTCTGAGCGTCAGAGCACTTCGCCCTGCTCTCAGCGCACCTGCTGATGCTGAACTCACCTCTTGGCCAACTGCCTGTCGCTTCGGAAAGGACTATAAGAGACCCCTCGAGATGGCCCAAATTCTGAGATCTCCCCACGGACAAAGACGTGTCTCTTGGTCATCCTGCACCACGAGGACTCCGTCTCTCCGTTGGTAGCTATACCCCTCTTCTCTCTCTCTCTCTCTCTCCTTATCCCTCTCCCCTTCTCTCTTCTCTCTCCCTCTATCGCGTAGAGTGCTGTGTGCACTTCATAAAGTGTACTGCTGTTGAGCAAATTATACTTGTCCCCTGCTGTGTCTTTAGCACTCTGAGATCACTCAAACCATCACGGTGCCCGCCTGCATTAGCGGGTCATGAGAACCCCAGATCCAAGCTCCCCCTCTGCCGAGCCCTCTGGGGAGGGCAGTTCTTAAAGAAAGGTTGGATTCAAGCGGGCTGGGGCACAATGACAGCACGTTTGACTCAGCTCTTGAAATACGATCAACACCAGCTGATATGGGAGTTAAAGATTTAGGTGATGAGTATGATTTTTTTTTTTCTCTTGGATTCCTGCTTTTGTTGTCATTTTCTGGCAATGTCACCATTGGTGTCCCCCGTACCTGTAAACCTGGATGAACTCACTTTGCCTTTCATTTCCCCATTCAATAGGGGAGGATAAAAATGCTGCTAATTTTTCCCTAGGTCTATTCTCAATGAAGGAAGAGTGAATGAGAGACAAAGCGGGTGCACGGAATAAACTGTCATTGATGTCACCTGCACACCTCCTGCCGTGGGCACCGTGTGGGTGGGGGTGTGGGAGAGGCTGGACATGACCCCCAAGGTGGCCTGGGCTGAGCCCCAGCGTGGGCAGCAGCAGCTCTGGGGGGATCCTGGCCCTGGGCCCCGCTCAGGTGAGACCCCACCGGCAGAGCCGGGAGCCCCCCTGCAGGATGGGGAGCTGCTGGGGCGAGCCCCGAGGAACTGGAGCCCCTGTGGAGCCGGGCTGGGAGAGCTGGCAATGTTCACCTGGGGAAGGGAAGGGAAGGGAAGGGTGCAGGGAGAGCTGCGAGCCCTGGCAGGGCCTGAAGGGGCTCCAGGAGCTGCAGAGGGACCGGGAGCACCCGGAGCTGCTCCCAAAATCGCGGGGTGGCCTCGGCCCCGCCCTGCCCCAGCCCAACCAATCAGATGGCTCCGCGTTGTTGTCTCCGCCTATGGATTGTGACGTAACAAAGGGCGGTGATGCTCCGCCCTGGGCATCACTGCGCTCCCATTGGCTGTCGCTGAGAGGGCGGGGCTTGTCCCGAGTATAAAAGGTGCGCAGCCGCGGGGCTCTGGCGGCACCTGCGATGGGAGCCCGGCACCGGAGCCCCGGGGCCGCCCCCGCTGCGCCCCCGGCCCGGCGGGAGGCTGCGGGTGCCCGGGAGGGAGGGAGGGAGGTCCGAGCGGCGCCTGCGCGTCTGCGCCCGATGGTGTCGTGGGCCTGTGAAGGGGGAGGGATGGACACCGGCCGGAGCATCCCCCGGGGTGAAGACGGCGAGGACAGCAAGCCCCCCGGGCGAGGAGGACGGGCACCGGCCGGAGCATCCCCCGGGGCAACGGATCGACGGACACCGCCAGAGCATCCGCCGGGGTGAAGACGGCGAGGACAGCAAGCCCCCCGGGCAAGGAGGACGGACACCACCCGGAGCATCCCCCGGGGTGAAGACAGTGAGGACAGCAAGCCCCCCAGGTGAGGAGGACGGACACCGCCCGGAGCATCCCCCGGGGCAACGATGACGGAGACAGCCCCGGGCTGAGGCGGACGGACAGCGGGGCGAGCAGCTGGCAGGGGACGAGGACGAGGGATACCAGCGGAGCATCCCCCCGGGGCGAAGACAACGGAGGCGGCGCGCCCCCCGTGCCGGCAGCAGGGCGAGGAGGACGGACACCAGCCGGAGCAGCCCCCGCGGGGAAGAGGACGGACACCGACAGAGCATCTCCCTGGGGCGGCGAGGACGGTGCCGGCATCGGGCGCAGACGACAAGCGACACCCGCCGGAGCATCCTCCTGGAGGCGCGGACGATGGACACGGACAGAGCATCTCCCCGGAGCAACGACGACGGACACCAGCCAAAGGTAAGGACAAAATAAAATCGGCAAAAATCCCATCAAATGCTGTCAGCGATCTTTGCTTGCCCAGCGACGCCGACAAATGACAAAGGCCCCGCCCTGGCCATGGCAGAGGAGCACGGAGACCCCCGGGCCCTCAGGTGGGGCCGGGAGCACAGAGGGCTCGGGGTTGTCTCCGTCGTCCTCCTCCCGGGGCACTCCTGGGGGGTCTTCAGCCTCTCCTGACAGGGAACGATTGGGGCTGGGGGCTCTGTGTCCGTGTCACAGCGGGGGATGCTCTGGAATTCTCTGGAATCCACGGAATCTGTCGTCATCCCGGTGTCCGAGGAGCTCCCAGCCGCAGCCGGGCCAGCGGGTTTCTGCCGGGCTGCTGCCTTTGGCCGCGGCTGGACGGGGCTCGGAGCAGCCCGGGGCAGGGGGAGGTGTCCCTGCCACAGCAGGGCTGCCACTGGATGGGCCTGAAGGTCCCTTGCAAGCCAAAGTGTTCCCGAACTCTCAGCCTGGGGAACCCCACAAGAGCGAGACACAGCCCCCAGCTGCAGGGAATCCGTCTGGGCAGGGAATGGCCCGAGGGACAAGGACCGGGGTGGCCACGTCCCGCACGGCCCTCAGCGTTTATTCCACACCCCGGGTGCGGCTCCCGGGAGAGGCACACGCCATCGGATCCCGCGGGTCAGGCCAGGAAAAGAGGCACGGCACCGAGAAATCTCTGCCCGGCTGCCACAACCCCCCCGGGCCCTTGGAAACAGCTCCCACCAGCCCGGTGCCAGCGTGGAAAATCCAACCCCCCCCCCCCCCAGTCCTCTCCTGGTCCGGGGGCCACCGAGACCCCCCCGGGGACCTGTCCTGGCTGGGAATGTCCTGCAAAGCCGCAGGGCTGGACTCGGCTCTCCCGGATCCCGGCGAGGAGGGCGCTGCCACCCCGAGTCCCCGGGGCACCCCTGATCCAACCTCCCCCTCTGCCGAGCCCCCTGGGGAGGGCGATTCTTAAAGAAAGGTTGGATTCGAGCGGGCTGAGGCACAATGACAGCACGTTTGACTCGGCTCTTGAAATGTGATCAACACCAGCTGATATGGGAGTTAAAGATTTAGGTGATGAGTATGATTTTTTTTTTTTCTTTTGGATTCCTGCTTTTGTTGTCATTTTCTGGCAATGTCACCACTGGTGTCCCCCGTACCTGTAAACCTGGACGAACTCACTTTGCCTTTCATTTCCCCCATTCAGATAAGGGAGGATTAAAATGCTGCTCATTTTTTACTAAGTCTATTCTCAAGAAAGGAATATTGAATGAAAGACAAAGCAGGTGCAGACAATAAACTGTCACTGATGTCACCTCCACAGCTCCCGCCGTGGGCACCGTGTGGGTGGGTGGGTGTGGGAGAGGCTGGACATGACCCCAGAGGTGGCCTGGGCTGACCCCCAGCGTGGGCAGCAGCAGCTCCGGGGGGATCCTGGCCCTGGGCCCCGCTCAGGTGAGACCCCACCTGCAGAGCTGGGAGCCCCCCTGCAGGATGGGGAGCTGCTGGGGCGAGCCCAGAGGAACTGGAGCCCCTGCGGAGCCAGGCTGGGAGAGCTGGGAATGTTCACCTGGGGAAGGGAAGGGTGCAGGGAGAGCTGCGAGCCCCTGGCAGGGCGTGAAGGGGCTCCAGGAGCTGCAGAGGGACCGGGAGCACCCGGAGCTGCTCCCAAAATCGCGGGGTGGCCCCGGCCCCTCCCCCCCCTCCCCCCAACGCCGGACCTCGGCCCCGCCCCCTTTCGAACCCTCCGCCTCCCGCCCAATCAGATCGCTCGGCCGCGTTCTGGCCACGCCCCCTCTGTGTGCTCACACTGTGGAACGCCGCTGGCCCCGCCCCCCCGGCCGTTCCTCGGCTCCCATTGGCTGTCGCCAGGGGCAGCGGGGCTGACACCGGCTGCGGAAAGCGGCGGCGGCGGAACGGAGCGGGCGGGAACAGCGCAGCTCGGCTGAGCCCTGCGTGCCTCCTCTCTGCTCCCTTCTGCTCTCTGCTGAGCTCTGTACACCTCCTCCCTGCCCCTCTCCCCTCCGCTGAGCCCTCCGCACCTCCTCCCTGCCCCTCTCTGCTCAGCTCCTCTGTTCCGCTCTGCGCTGCCCCTGTTCTCCTGCGCTGCTGTCCTGTTCCCCTCCCCTCCCCTCCCCTCCCCTCCCCTCCCTCCCCTCCCCTCCCCTCCCCAACGCCCACCCTCCCCACACACCAAGGTGAGCAGCAACAGACACAGCCCGGCACCCCCTGCCACCCCAGTAAAGGGAAGAGGGCAGAGATGACCTGACCCCCCTTATTCCTACAGAAAACCACGCTCCCAGCCACACAGCAACAACAACGGCTGAGGAGACCTCACTACAAACTCTGCTCCACAGAGCCCACCTCCAGCCCACCCATGGTGAGCACCCCCAGCAAGGGGAGGAGGATGGACATGACCTGCCCCCCCCGCCCCCCTTTTATCCCCACAGCAAACCTTGATCCCAGCCAAAGAACAACAACAAAGGGGTGCGGAGACCCCACCACCAACTCCGCTCCACACAAAGCATCTCCAGCCCTCCAGCCAAGGTGAGCACGAGTGGAGATGATCTGAGCCCCCCATAAGGGGAGGAGGACAAACATGACCTGCCCCCCCTTATCGCCACAGCAGCCTTGATCCCAGCCGAACAGCAGCCACGAAGGGTGCGGAGGCCCCACCAGAAACTCCGTTCCACAACGCCCACCCTCCACACACACCAAGGTGAGCACGAACAGAGACGACCCAGCCCCCATCCATTGCAGAGGAGGAGGATGGATGTGACCTGACCCCCCCCTTATCCCCACAGAAAATGGGCCCTGGGATGAGCCGGCCCCCTCCAGAGAGGAGGAGCGGCAGCGAGGGCTGCGGAGCCACAGCAGGAACTCCGCTCCTTGGAGAGCCCCTCCAGCCCACACCAAGGTGAGCATGAGCAGAGGTGACCCAGCAGCCCCAGGCCCCTCCCCAGTGAGGGGAGCAGGGCAGAGGTGACCCCATCCCCTCATCCCCTGGGGAACGAGGATGGAGACACCCTGGCCCCTCCATCCCGGAGGAGGAGCGAGGCAGCCCGGCCTCATCCAACAGGGGTGGAGGCTTGGAGTAGATCCGGCACCTCCTTAGTGGGAGGACAGAGAAGAGCCCGGACCCCCCGATCCCGATCCTGGGGCTGAGGACTGGATGGCCCGGCCCACGCCTAATAGGGTTGGGAGGTCGGAGTAAAGCCCGACCCCTCTGTAGCTGGAGGAGGGAGAAGAAAAGGATCCCAAGCCGAGCACGAAGGTCAGGGTTAAATGTGCAGAAGAAGTCTGCATGCTCTGTTCAATATTTTTATTGGTGACATGGATGAGGGTATTGAGTCTTTCATTAGTAAATTTGCAGAGGACACTAAGCTGGGAGTGTGTGTCAATCTGTTGGAAGGTAGGAGGGCTCTGCAGAGAGACCTGGAAGGGTTGGATGGGTGGGCAGAGTCCAATAAGATGAAGTTTAATAAATCCAAATGCCAAGCCCTGCACTTTGGCCACAATAACCCCCTGCAACATTATAGGCTGGGGACGGTGTGGCTGGACAGTGCCCAGGCAGAAAGGGACCTGGGGCACTGATGGACAGCAGGCTGGACATGAGGCAGCAGTGTGCCCAGGTGGCCAAGAAGGCCAATGGCATCCTGGCCTGGATCAGGAATGGTGTGGCCAGCAGGAGCAGGGAGGTCATTCTGCCCCTGTGCTCGGCACTGGTGAGGCCACACCTCGAGTATTGTGTCCAATTTTGGGTCCCTCAGTTTAGGAAGGACATTGAGATGCTTGAGCGTGTTCAAAGGAGGGCAACGAGGCTGGTGAGGGGCTTGGAACACAAACCCTATGAGGAACGACTGAGGGATCTAGGGTTGTTTAGCCTGGAGAAAAGGAGACTTAGAGGTGATCTTATCACTCTCTACAACTTCCTGAAGGGTGGTTGCAGTCAGTTGGGGGTTGGTCTCTTTCTCCAGGCAACAACAGACAGAACGAGAGGACACAGTCTTAAGCTGTGTCAAGGGAAGTATAGGTTGGATATTAGGAAGAAGTTTTTCACAGAAAGAGTGATAAAGTATTGGAATGGCTGCCCAGGGAGGTGGTGGAGTCACCATCCCTGGATGTGTTTAACAAAAGACTGGATGTGGCACTTGGTGCCGTGGTCTAGTTGAGGTGTTAGAGTATGGGTTGGACTTGATGATCTTGAAGGTCTCTTCCAACCTAGAGATTCTGTGATTCTGTGAATTTATCAGGGGCAAGATTGCCTTTAGCACTATCTCTGTTCTCTTTACAATCCCTCCTCCCACACCAAGGAGAATCTGTGTACAGTACAGAACCTCATGGAACCAAGGGGCCATTGTGGCACAGCAAGGCCTTGTGGAACCAAAGAGACCACGGTGACACCACGGAACCTCATGGAACTACGGGTCCATTGTTCCTCAGCAGGGCCACAGAACCAAGGAGTCCATTGTGACACCACAGAACCTCATGGGATCAAGGTGTCCATGTTACACCACTGAACCTCATGGAACAAAGGGTCCCTGGTGACACTGCAGAACCAAGGAGAATGTTGTTGGCAGTATGAAAGCTCATGGAACCAAAAGTCCATTGTGACATTGTGGGGGCTTATGGAACCATGGAGACCATGATGACACTTCAGGACCCACTGGAACCAAGGGCCATTGTGACACTGCAGGGCCTTGTATAACCAAGGGGTCATTGCAGCACGGCAGGGCTCATGGATTCAAGGGGATCATAGTGACACTGTGGGGCTCCATGAGACCATGGGGACATTCTGACTTTGGGCAACCAAGGACACCATTGTTGCACAAGGGGTCATCATGGAACCAATGAGAGCATTGTGACACTGCACAGCCTCATGGAAGCAAGGGGTCATTGTGACACATCGTAGAACCGAGGGGCCCAATGTGACACTGTGTGACACCATGGAACAAGGGAGACCATTGTGACACTACAGGGCTCCATGGAACTAAGAACTTGTGCAACAGTGAGGGGCCCAATGGAATCAAAGGGCCATTCCATACTTCAGGCCTCAAGGAACCAAGGTGCCCCTGTGACACTGCAGGGCCTCATGGAAGCAATGGACCGTTCTGGCACTCTGGGTCCCCAGGGAACCAAGGGGCCATTGTGACACCACAGGACCTCACAGAACCAAGGCCACCACTGTGACACTGCCAGGTCTCATGGAAGCAAGGGGCCATTGTGACACTGTGGAGGCAAGGAGACCACTGTGATATTGCTGGGCCTCATGGAAACAAAGATCTGTTGTGATCATGTGGGGGGCCTCATGGAACCAAGGGCCAATTGTGATGCTGCAGGGCCCCAAGGATCCAAGAACGTGGAACAGGCTGGCTGCCTTGGCCTCTGAGGGCTGTCTGACTTGTCCAGTGCTACCTTGGCATGTTGAGGGCTGCTTCTGATCTGTCCTTGAAACCCTGGAGTTCTGTGCTTTCTTTCCTGTGGGAAGAACTGTCCCCCTCCTCCAGGTGCCCATGGCCAAAATTTGGATTCTACCTCCAAATTTGATTCTATCCAAGGATTGTTCCCATATGAAACCTGGCAGGACACACAGCTCTGGCTGGCCTTGGCCTCTTGAGGGCCACTTCTCATCTGCCTTCAAAACACTGGAATCTGTGCTTTCTCTTCCCATGGAAAAAATCATCTTTCACATCAGGTGTCCATGGCCACAACTGGAATCTGCCTCCATGATTCTAGACATCCAAGGATAGCTGCCAGACAAAAGTTGCCAGGACAGTCTCAGTCCCTTTTGCCACCTGAGAGCCAGCTCTCATCTGCCTCCCTCCATCTTCCCCATCCCTGGATCTGCAGGTCCAACATAGTCCCTCCCCGCGTGGACTCACTCACCAGGTGCAGCAAAAAGTTGTTCCTCCATGCACTCAAAAAACCTTCCTGGGCTGCCTCTTTTCTGCTGTATTCAGTTCCCAGCAGATGTCTGGTAGGTAAAA